>JAPMOQ010022913.1:4665619-4707729 GCA_026543055.1 Argiope trifasciata
GAAAATATTATTGCTCAAACATGATTTTTACATCAATTTAAAGATTAAAAAATTAGCTTTTTAATGGTATCAGTGTTTTAATGTATAACTTAAACTTCTATTTTTAACGAATTTTTAAAGAAATATTTTAACCGTGTTTTTTTCAGCACGTGGCTGGATAAAATAAAAGAGAACAATGATGGAAGTTCAAAAAAAAAAAACTATAATCGCAAATTAAATCTAAAGAAATGAAACTTTTAGCAGTGACTGGATAAAATGTGATAGTTTCTGAAAAAATAAATGCAAAGCAAAGGATTCTATAATGGTTTGCAACATCTAAATCATTTATTCAATAATTTTTCTCCTTTTTCGCTTTCTTTAAAAAAAACATATCTAATATTTTGGCAACATTACCGAAAAAAAACTTTTTTTAATTTCAGGCCAATCAATGCCTGGAATTACTTCCAGGCTAATGAATATGTGATTTAATTGAAAATTTTAGAACGCATTACTCATGGCGAACCAGCTGGTCACCAAAGGCGGCTAGTATAGAATAAAAATAAATGACAGAATTTCCAATATTTAACTCAGTTTGATTTTTATCTTACTAATCAAACTTTTTGATAAAATATATCTGTTATGATATATTATTTTTATTTATTGAAATGTGTTTACTAATAATTAGAGAATCAAAATTTTATTTATTTATTTGGCTTTATTTCTCTGCTGATTAACATTGACTTTCATTTTTTTGTAATAAATGATATTTTTTACAGATTATCAGGTAAAAACAATACTAAACTTCGACTGTTTAATAACAATTCTTTTTCATTAATTGTTGATTTATAATAAAAATTAATTTTATAGAGTATTTTGGTTTATATCTTGATATATTCCTAACTTGAATCATTCTGAAAATTTCATTTTATTTCTAAAAAAATCAGGTATGTTTTCTCTATCTGAATACTGAATATTTTCGTATAAAAATCAAAATTTGGTTTAAATAGCAAAATCCAAACGATTTGAAAATAAAGCAAATGCTTTCAAAAAGTTTTTCTTTCTTTCGTAAATATGCAATGTAAAACATTTGTATTTACTTCGATTTTTTTTTTTTTACTAATTTAAATTTACTTTCATTTTTTTTTCATTAAATGATATTTTTTTTATAGATTGCCAGGTAAAAATAATACTATGTTTCTACTGTTTGATAATAATTCTTTCTGGCATATTGTTGATTTTTAATAAATATTAATTTGATTATGAAATTTCGTTTCCATTTTGATCTGTTCCTAACTTAATTCCTTCTGAAAATTTCATTTTATTAAAAAAATCAATTATTCTTTCTGCATTTAAAAATGAATTATTATTTTTATTTTTATCAATATTTGTATTTATTAAGTATTAAACAAACAAGTTGACAATGTCGTGTTTTTTACTCTTACCTATTACTTTGAATCTGTTTGCAAAAGAGTGTATTTAGTTTTTGTCTGTCAATATACTTCTTTAATACTTTACAGTTACTTTTTTAGTCTTATTATATAAAAATATTTTTTTATTATTAGATTTTATTTATTATAAATTATACATAAAATAAATTACATTTCTTGTATAATTTATTACAAGTAATTTTTAAGTTCTATGTGACATTTGCAATGGAAGTATTGATTATCTTTTTTAAACAAAACTGATATTCACTTTTTTTTAAATTGAAATTATTTTTACTCATTGGATGATATAAATAATATGAAGTAAAATATTTTTTAGCATTGAAAAAAAAAAGCATTGCACACAATATTTTGAAAGCATTCATTTTGTTTTGCATCAAGTGTATGTATAGGCCTTCTCAAAAAACTTGACCGAGGCTATTATTCCTTAATATTGATCAGGAACATATGCTGTAAATTAAAAATATGCGTAAAAAAGGTGCAAAATGCAATGAGTTCAATTAAAATATTAAAGGGATTGAATTTTTTTTAAATGCAAAATTTTAATTTTTATTTGGATCCCGTACAAATAAATTACTTGTGAGTAAAATATGCACCGTCCTCTAATAAGGTCATGTACAAAATTTCAGAATTTTATCATGAAGATTCTCAAAGATAAATTGAAACAAAATTGGTGAAAAGTCAATCACAAATTTAAAGGTAAATGTTTACAGATTTAGTGCATATAAAGCGACGCAGCATTGTATCATAAGGAAATGAAATGTGCATCATATTTTTAATTTTTAATTCAAAGTTTAAAATCTCAGCTTCCTGAAAAATACTTAAATATTTATAATATTTAAATAATCACTAGTGGATGAAAGTTGAAAACGTTTTACTTATAAAGAAATGAAAATATATAAAGCTAACTTAGAAAAAGGATAACATTTTATTAAAATGTGAGTTTCAATTAGAAAAATCATCTGTTCTAAAGCGATAAAAATTGCATTACAAAAAAGAAAAAAAGAATGGTTAAATATTGTTTAAAGAGTAAAAGGTAAATGAAAGTAAAAAATGGTTAAATATTGATTAAACAGTAAATAAAAGAAAAAAAAGGTTGAATGATATTACATTCTTTCTTTTCTATTTTTCAGTTTTAATAATCGTTTTTAATCGTTAATTCTTTTACTTTTAACTCAGATTAAAAATACCGTGAATGTTTACGGATATTAATACTAAAAGTATTTATAATATTTATTTTCATTTTTAATTTTATTGTTATTAATAAGCTTAACTTGAATTTGACGTCACCATTCATGTTTTATTTATAAATAATCAAATTAAATAGTATTGCCTTTGATATAAATGGATATTATTTTATTTTTTTCTATATTTTTATTTTATTTTATTTCAGGAAAATCAAGCGTTGAAATACCTTCGAATGGTTTCTCAATAAAAAAGAGAGTGATCTCTCACCAGTGGATCCTTGTTTGGGATGGATCAATCCTTGTGAATTTTGTGATAGAAGATTTGGCGAATGGATAGATGCTGATAAAGAAAACATCGGCAAAATACCAACACAATCAGGAATTTTCCAGATGGTATTTAAGAGCAAGAATTCCACTGAAATCGTGAGCATTATTCTTGACATTAACGACGTCCAAAAGATTGTTTACGAAACTCTTGATAAAGCCAAAGAACTTACTGCTAACAAAAAATCCAATAATACAAAGACTGTCATTCTTTGCAGATGGTTGTTTCTTAAGAAAAGCAATGACAGAGACATGGCAGTTCTCTATGCTCATTGGTATAATAATGGTGTTTTGCCAAAGTTCCTGAAATCTTTGCCAGGACTAGACACTCTTCAAAAAACAGAAAATCTAACATTTTCGGACAGACTCCAAAAATGGTGTTATCCTAAGAAAGACGCCGAAACATCAGTCTGCAAAATTTGTGGAAGGCATTAAAGGATGTAATTGGCCTCAGCCATGCAAAATTTGTGATGCTTATTTCACTAAGTGGGAAAGATCAGATAATGTTATAGCTGATCACAAAGTTCCTGATTCTGTTGGACTCTATGAGATTGCCGTGTGCTATGAGCATAAACTGGACAGGGTTCAAATAGAATACTGTCTCGACAAATCGCATAGTATTAGAAAAGATTTGGAAAATTACTCATATTGTCGATATTTCTCATGGCGGCGTAAGTACGATGATAAAAATATATTTTTCCAAGTACGTTGGATATAATTGCAAAATCCTGAAAGTGACAGTAGCTGCTTTCTGTATGCGCACTTGTTGAATGGTGACCCATTAATAAAAGCTCAGTCAAATGCGGGGAAGGCGATACTTCAGAAAAATTAAAATTTTATCTTTTGTACTCGTGGTAACAAATGGTATTACTTATTAGATTATTTCAAAGAACACAAAGTCACTAAATTTAAACACAAAAAGAACATTTTGAATCCTAACGAGGAAGATATACCTTATCTTACCATAACAGATTTATTAATGGTGTAAATATTATTTATTTGTAAATAAATTTTTATATTTTATGTAATATGTTTGAATTAGTTTTGTTTTACTTTCATTCGCTTTAGAACTTTATTTTGTTCATTTCAGAGATTTCAACCATTCTATTTAAAAACTAAAGGTTAGTTCTTGGAAATTTACATTCCTAAATTCAATTCAATTATTTGTTTAGGCGTTTTAAAAAGGCCTGGATTAGGAATGCGTTTGAAATTGTAAAACTGTTTATATTATGTAATTCATATTATCTTTTAAATTTACGATTTGAAAGCAATTTATTATTGAAGTGTTTCTTTCATATTGTCATATTTTTAATGTTAGAAAATGGAAAATCTGATTCATAATAACCTTTTAAATAGTTATTTTAATTCTTTAAGATGTCTCCTCTTTTCTAGTCATGGTATATTGAAATAATTTTAGGATTGACTTTGACTCAAGAGAAATTATTCATTTAACTTATTAGATAAATTTAATTTAATCCCTTAACTAATTTGGTTAATTAACAATTGAGTAACAAATCAAGGCAAATCGTTATAAAAGTTGTAAGGAAATAAAGCTTTCAAATTTTTATCATATTAAAAAATTTGTCAGAATTTATTTAAATCTGCATAACTTTATACAAAGATTAAATAATTAGACTGTAATCACACTTCCCATGGTCCTAGAAAGGTTTAAATAAACAACTTTAAATATATTACTCTAAATAAGATACTAAAATATACCAGACTGTGCACTATTTAAAATGAAGAAAATTATTTTTCTTGAACTTGCTTTTAATTACATTTGAATTAAAAAAACTAAAACAATATTTACAAATACCTACAAAAATCTTTATTATCAGCGATTTTAGTTCTATATACTCAGCGCTAATTTCATTACCTAACTTAAAATAAATTTGAGTAAGCCGAATGGCTACAGAAGAACTGAAAGTGGTATTTCTTTTTTCAGATACTGCATTTCCTCGAAAAAATATTCAATTTATTGTGGAAGACTATTTAATTTTATCGTATATTAAGTAAAAGAATAGACTGAATAAAATATGAATTTTTTAAAAATTTCTATTAATTATTCCATTAAAAATAATTTACTGTTTTAGTTACTTTAATTCACAATTGTCTATTATTGTTTTTAATTAGATTTGAATTGAGCAAATAAGATGCATTTTGACAACGATCTTCAGCAATCTTCAATAACAGCGAATATTGTGTTAAGTAATCCGTGCTACTTTCATCACCTAAAATAATTATTTGTAGGCAAGCCAAATGACGATATAAGAAATGACATTGGTATTTCGTTTTTAATATGTTAATTATATTTTCATATATGAAAGGATATTGAATTTATAGATCGAAAACTAATTAATTTAATCGTATATTTATTAAAAAAATAGGCTAAATAATTTATTGTAAATAATTATTTTTTAAATATCTATTAATTTTTCTACTAAAAGTAATTTTCTGTTTTAATTACTTTAATCTAGAATTATCTTTAATGAGATATGAATTAAACTAAGATGGATTTGACAACGCCATTCAACAATCTTCCATAACAACGATTGTAATGATGGACTCCACATTTCTTTCATTACCCAACCTAATTTATGTGTTGATAAGCCAAATAGCGATACAAGAACCAAAAGTAGTATTTTGTTTTCCAAATGCTATTTATATTCTCTCATATGAAAAATTGAATACATACTCTGAAGACTCTTTAATTTAATCATGTTTTAATAAAAAGAATATGCTGAATAAAATACTGACAAAATATTTTTAAAATAACATTTAATTATTATACAAAAAGTATTTTTCTATCTTAATTACTTTAATCTAGACGCGTCTAGAATTGATTTTAATTAGATTTAAATTGAGTAACTATGATTCATTTGACAAAGACTTTCAAAAATCTTCAATAACAAAGATTATAGTGATGTACTCAACGTAACTTTCATACCCAAGCTAAATTGTTTGTTGATAAGCCAAACGGTGAAACAAGAGCTAAAAATGGTATTTATTTTTCCAAATGCTGATTATATTCTCATACACGAAATAATATTGAATTTATTCTTGAAAGACTCTTTAATTTAACCATTATTAATTAAAATAATATGCTAAATAAAATATTGAAAAAAATTACTATTAAAATATTTAATTAGTCTATGAAAATTATTTTTCTGTTTTAATTACTTTTTATCTTTAATTCATAATTCGATATTATCAATATCATGGAATCTTGTAATGATTTTTCGCTACTTTATTATCAGATAGTGACATGTTTTACGAAATTGAAATTAAATTAAATTATTTGCTTAGCAGTTAATTTCTAATTCATTGCTATTTTTTTCAGATCAGTGCAACGATAAATATATTGTCAGAAGGACTCAGATTACCAAGAGAGATTTTTCTTTATTGGAAATCCTTTAAAAATTAAAAAAAAATCAATTTTATTTTTTCATCTTTTTTTAAAAATTAAAATACACATAATATATTTTTTCGGAATTATGAATTTGATTACTCAATTTAAAATAATTTAAATATAACTAAAAATTTAGAAATTTAAATTGTCACTTTTAAAGAGTATATATATTGAAACTAAAGATGCATGTGACAACGAAATGTTTTGTTATAAACGTAACGTTTGGAGATAATGTTATTTAATTTGAGATAAACTTCCGACCAATTCAAAGAAAGGCATTCTAATTCCATACAAGCAGATAACAAATGTTGTTATCCTGAATAATACAATTTTGAAAAGTTAATTAATTAGAAATAAAATTCGGAACAATTCAAAGCAATACGTGCAAAACCCTGACATAAAAGACAATAAACGTGACTGCCCTAACTAATTCAGAATATATGGTTATATTGATTTTAATACTTCTAGTTGTTTCTGAAGTAAATATATGTTTTGTGAAACATTAAATATTTCTCTAACTTTTATTGATTATAATGACTAGATCGAATCCTGTTAATTAGTTTTTCACATTTAAATAAATGTAATTTGGAAATAGCAGTGTTCTGAGATACTCTGATGATGATTAGGTGTGCGCTAAAAATTTCATTATTCTGGTAAAAGCCATAATGAAAATTTGAAACAAAAATAGATTTTAAGTAACTATCAAAAGACTAGTTATTCAAAAATATTATCAAGCTTGTACACTAGAAGCTAAAAGTAGTCAAAAACAACAGAAAAGAAAAGAAAAAAATGGAGCAAGAAAAGAAGTGGGCATAAAAAAGTGAAAAAGTCTAAATGGCTCAAGCTACAGAGCCTACATAATAATATCAGCAGCATTATTGAAAAATAATTTGTAAATAATAAAATTAACCGAATATATGAAATTTAAAATTAGAAAAACAGAGATAAAAATGAAAAATAAAAAAAGTACAAACTTAAATATAAATGAGCAAATGAAAAAAAATTAAAAAGTGTATAAATATTTAAAAAATGGAGGAAAAAAAGAAAAATGTAAATAAACAAATGAAAAAATAAAGAAGTAAATAAATGAAAAAAAAATTAAACAGGAAAATAAATATATACAATGGCTCAGTCAAACGTAGGGTCCGTGATCAAGAACAAAAGACCAGACAGAGTTCTATTTTGCAATTTTTTCTTGTACTCACTAGATACTGTCTACGTTTAGTATAAAATAGTAGTTTGAATGAGATCCAGTGGGAATGGTTTCCTTTAAACTTCCAGGTATATATGTCTCCCAAGGCTTAAAATTGTATTTGGTAAGGCAGCGAAAACTTTTTTATCAACTTACTCATAAAAATATATATTGTTTTGCATGAAACTACTTTTTATATGTACTGTTACTTATATACGCTACTACTTTTAATACATCATATATACAAAAAAGCATTAAGAATATACTAGGGAATTTTTATCTTTCGTCATAAATACTATACCACTTACTAGTAATAAAAATCTTGTTCATTTTTCAGAAAGATTTTACGACGCATTCAACCATTAAACACATGGACAATGCACAAAATCCACTACTTAACAGTGAATCTTTTTACTGAAACATATGGTGAACTTGATATCCATAAGTATATATTTTACCACAACTTCATTTCTTTCCTAATCCCGTGTTCAATGCTTCATTTTATAGATCTTTTGGGCAAACATATTGTCTCTTTCGCAATGGTCAAAGTGGAAATCAGTGGCATTCCTGTTGGTTATTAAAAATATCGATTGATCTTAACCAAGGCGTAATTCCTGAAAGATTAATTTTTTCTTCTGTCCGTTCATTCTATTCAGAGAAATTTAATAAACTTCAACTAATGCAAATACAGAAATAAGAGATATTAATAAGGATACGGTAATAAGGGTTAAATCGTATGTATTAAAAGCTCTTTCGGGAGAGTATAAATTTATCTACATATTCTTTAATTCGGAACAAGAAAACTGAATTTATTATGAAGTTTGTTTTAATCGTTTTATAAACTTAAAGAGAAGCGATTTTATTATAAGAATTATTTGGCTGTTAATATGCATAATACTGGTTGTTTATTGTTGGTTTATTGTTGCTATCGTATATATATATATATATATATATATATATATATATATAGATAGATAGATATAGATATAGATATAGATAGATAGATAGATATTTGATGAAATTTAGTTTTGTTTATTAGAACAACAAAATATGCTTTGTTTCAGACCTCAAAAATGCAAGATTTCAACATTCATCCTACTTTTTTTTTAATAATCTGTAATTTTCTTTTCCTGAAATTCTAATTGCATAGTTCTTCGCATATTCTTAATAAATAGTGAATGGATGAAAGGTCAGTAACAGCATTCAAAACGAAACTGATGGGTACTTTTTCATTATACGATAGCACCGAAAAATATCGCCAAAAAGTCGCCAAATAATCGTTAGTCGAAAATTGAAAAGTCTCCAAAATTACGAAATTACGTTGAATTTCGCTTAGTTACCCTTGGTGACTTTGTTCGCTTATTGTTCACATAGTCGACATTTGTTTTGTCAATCACTTTGCTTGGCGATTTGACACGCTTTTGACTCTCATTGGCGACATCCTGTGCCCATATAACGAAAAAGTACCAAAGATTGTTCTATTTCTGCTGAAAAAGAAGATCTCGAGATTCTTCTAATAAATTCCATGTAAGAGAATATTAGAAAGCTTAAAAGCATGGGGTTGTGATTCAGAGGATTGTTCTTTTGGAGTGTAATACTCAGAACTAACTTTTTATTGACATTTCCTTTCTGCTTGTAAATTCTCCTGCTTGTCTCCTTCTTGCACATAGGTTCAGCTGCATTTTTGTCACGTGTGCTTTGTATTTTCTTGTGGAATGAAGCTATTATTCCATTGTCCTGAATATTGGGCAGATTTTATAAGGTGGCCTTCAGAATCTATACGCAGAATTGCATTCATTAAATTTTTTAGATCACAATAAAAATAAAATCACTCAAGAAATTCTGCTTCAATAATTGAGCAGTTTTACATTTTCACAAAAAGTCGTTAATTGTCATTAAATAATTTCAGTATTCCAGCCTTGACTGCAAAAATAGATTTTCTATTTTTATTCTTTTCATTTTACCTTAAATACTACAATTATTCCCGTATTAATTTCATGGCCATTAATGGTATTAAAAAAAACATAATTTCATGGAAAAAAATGAAATGCAATTTAAATTTAAATAATTAATTAAACTTTGGCAACATTTCATATGGTGAATTAGCATTATCTATCAGAAAAAATATAAAAGGAAGAAAATCAAATATTATTTTTTTCTCTTTTATATTGTCTTTTCTTTTAACCATGAATTTAGCATTTTATAAAGTAACATTTCTTAAGAAATGTATTTTATATTTTATTTTTATAACAATTTGTCTTATTATTAAGTTTAGAATTTCACATGTTTTGTTTCACGTTTGTTCCAAATTTAATTAGTATATTGTAATATAAAATACTGTATTTCATTTACTGTATTTCAATACCGTATTTTCCTCTTAGAAATCTTAAGATACAACTTTACAAATTTTACACAACTGTCTATCCTCGGTAAAGATATATTTACATTTTAATTTCTGGAGAGATGCTTTATTTCTCCTTTTATTAAAAATTTTAAAACTTTTATTGTCCGACGGATAAAACTATCTGACACAAATAGCTAGTTTAGAAAATTCTGAGAAGGACATATATGGACCGTTCATTTCCGAGCTTTGAGTTCTCTCTAATATTCAAGAGCTAAATATTTCGGCAGAAATGAATCTTCCTTATTTCATTGCCTGGAAGAGAGGTGGAAAGATTCTCGAGGTTGTCAGATACCGGAGAAACGTAGATTGCTTTCAAAATGTTTAACAAGAGAGTTTGTAGATTAGTTTCCTTTGTTGGCACAGGTATTCTTAACCTTTTTCGAAAGAAATCCATGATTAAGATTTTGATACTTACTGTTGACATCACTAAATCAGTTGTATAAACCAACACATGTATTTGTTTGAAGAAATCAAATTCGATAAATGTATGTTATAGTTTAATAAGGTGAAACAAATATTTAATTAATTAAAGGTTTGTTCATTCATTGGATATATCATGTGTAAAACAATTATTTTTCATTTTAAGGTCAATAATTTGGAACAATTATTTAATAAAATTAATGATTTTTTTGAATTGTTGATTACATCATGTCTAAAAAATTATTTTTCATTTTAGGTTTAAGAATGTGAAACAACTATTTAATAAAATTAAAGCTTTGTTGGATCATTGAATATATTATGCCTAAACAATATTTTTAATTTTAATTTTAATATTGAAAGCAAATATTTAATTAAATTAAGAGTTTCTTGAATCATTTAATATTTTATGAGTAAATTTCTTTTTCAAAGTTATTTTCATTTTATGATTGCATATCTTCCTTAGAGATAGTAGTTAATAAAAAAAGAATTAAAATTAAAAAAATATATGTCATAAACCTATAAAGAAGTACTAATTGAAATCATGCATAAATGACTAAAATTAATTATAAAAGCAGAACTAAAAGATAACTTTTAGAAACAATTAAATATACAAGGGTTTTTTTTTGTACATGAATCTTTCCTTGACCCTCCCAAAATATTATCACACATAACTACAATACCCAAAATAGTTTTATTAACTCATAATTTTAACTCTTTATATATGAAAGGGTCCCAAGCGCCCATTCAATGAAACTACCGAGGCTATCCGAGACATTTATATATGAGTGGGCAATACTGTTCTTTCTAATCAAATGTAATTAATTAAATACTTGGTGAGCACACTTTGTTAATATGATACGCTCGTCCAAACCGGCAGGAAAGTTTTATGAGAACTCTCAAAAGACGCCGAAGCACATTTTTGCTTAATAGACTCCAGATATGCGGGAGCTCCAATGCATAAAACAATCCTAAAAATAGAATTGTCACGCATGAATTAATATTTGAGGAGACAGGAAATTCCTCTCTATCTGAAAGGGGAACTTTAGCATTCCTCGTATCTAAGGGCCTACATTGGAAGGATCATACGAACGTGAAGGTTAAATGGTATACATTTAAAATCGTATAAATATCTCACGCAATACAAAATTTGAAATGCATATATCCAAATTCGTGTTAAAGATTTTCAATAAATGTTTCATTTGTCCGTAAAACTCCAACCCCTTCGGTTAATTTTTTCATTGAAAGAAGATTAATTATTTCTTTAATTTAAAAAGTTCAATGAAAATGGAATAACATTTAACGCTTAAAGTGTATGTACTCACTTAAAGCTTATAGAACTATTCAAAATGTTCTCTGATCCTTGAGCTTACAGACTATACCAAGATATTGTCAATATTTGGGATATTTCTCGATTTAAAAGGGCTTTTGTTAAGGTACTTTCATTAAAAACACTTGCTTCGTTTTTTAAACTGATTTTAGGAATAATGATATTTTTCCACATTGTTGCTTCATACAAACAATAGTAATTCAACAAAAAATTAACGAATTACAATTATTTATATATCAAAATAATCTGCATAAAACAGTGGATGCTTTGTGCTTTAATCAAAGTTAAATATACAGATATAAATTTTTAATACCTATTTAAAAGCTAAAATTACAGAAAAAATCTCGCATTTGCTATTAATTATAGGTGAAAAATTGTTAAAGAAATTATATATTTGTTATTATATATATTTTAGTAACTTGACAACATGAAGACTAATATTAGGCTTAATTTCCAACTAGAATTGTGTGTTTGTACCAATTATAATTTAAGATACCATGTTTTAAAAAAATATGGCAATTAGTTCATTAAAAATTAATTAATTAATTAATTAATAATCAGCGTAATATGGTTTTTCTTACTGAAATGAGTTTAAACTTATATTAGTGACTTACTGTGAAAAATTGTATTTTTAAAATTAAAATTAAAAAAAAAATCTTCTAACATGTACGTACACCTTAAGTGACTCAGGCAACACGAAATGAAAAAAATTGAGTTGTTTGATTCAGTTTTTTCTCAATCTTCTTTAATTAAAAACTGATAAATTGAGCTGTGGTTTTGAAGTAAAATTTTCGATATTTTACTGTGTTTTGACTTATGATACTGAGAATTCTGCTGGGCTTTCATTGATATTGATTATTGATGAAAAAACTTATTTTCGATTTTTTTAGATGGAAAGAATTTAATGATTTTAGCTTAATGAATAGGAGAGATTATAATCAAGAAAATTATAAATCTAATAAAACAGTTTCTCAATTAAATAAAATTCCCTCAACTAATAAATGAAATACTTATAATATAAAAATCCACTTCATCTAACTTAGGTATTTCTTATAGTAAGTACAGTGTTGTAAACTTGATAAAATATTGAAATGAGAAATCGATATTGATTGAATCAAAAAATAATGTTAATGTATTTCTACATATAATGCAATTTAGAATAATTTCTCATTAATCAGAAATTTGACCATTTTTTACTTGTTTCAAAACGAGATCCTCAAATCTGTTTGCTCCATGTAACATTTTACTCAATTATACTTTTAAAAAAAAAGTATGCTTCTATGAAAATTACATAACCCGGAGTAGATTTATGATTTTCATATCATATAACTTGTTAAGATGTAAATCTAAACTATAGTCATATAATGCAAGATACAAGTGAACTGGTACAATTTTCAGTAAATTAAACTTCAATCTTCCGTGCTAGCTAATTCAAAATCACATTGGTTTGAAATAGAAAGAAATCAGACATATAGAGTATTGGAGGGTGATGAACTTCATGAATTTTCTAAAGCATAAATACTTGGAAATAAAATAAGTATGATTACATAAAAACCTAAAATAAATACATTTATGCAAAAGAAAATTAATCAATTTTAATTTATTAATCAATTTAATTCTAGAGTATACAATGTGAAAAATATAAAATAAAAATAAATCTGACATACCAAAGCTTCATTAGCATTTGGTATATTTCTCGAAAAAAAAATAAATGGGAATTTCATATACTTTTTTATATACACTGAAGAGCCAGAAAAACTGGTCCACTAATCTAATATCATGTAAAACCCTCACCAGCACGCAGAAACGCTCCAACATTTCATAACATGGATTCAACTAATTTGTGAAGATATTCTGTAAACAGTTCGCACATGATTCTTGTGGAGCAGTTACATAAAACCATGGGAGTGCAAAGTGGTGGAGATCTCCTAAGAATAGCACGTTGCAGAACATCCCAGTTGTGTTCGATAATGTTCGTGTAAGGGTAATTAGATAGGCAAGAGAGGGAATGAAGTTTAGAAGAGTGATACTCAAGCCACTCAGTAGCTACTGTAGTGCTGTGGTATAGTATATTATCTTGTTGGAATTGTCCTTATTCGCCGGAATGTACACAAGATATGAATGGATGCAGGTGGTCAGAAAGGATGTTAATGTACCACTGACTTGTCATGATCGAGTCTAGACATATCAATGATCCTATTCCATGCCAACTGCCCGCGTTTTATATCACCACAGAACCCCCATCAGCTTGAACAATTCTGTGTGAACAGCAGGGATCCGAGGTTTCAGGGAATTTTCCCTAAACCCATAAACGGCCATCCACATAATACAATGAGAAACGGGACTCATCAGACCCGATAACATTTTACCAATCATTAAGAGTCCAATGACGGGTTAGCGAATCCAAGCAAAGAGCAGAACTTTGTGCCCTAAAATCAGTAAAGGTACACGAGAAGGACTGCGGCTGCAAAAGCTCATATCAATCAGGGTACGTTTCTCAATGCATGCACTGAATCTTGTTGATGGGTCTGCATTCAAATCCGCAGCAATCTGAGGAAGAGTTGAACGCCTATCTCATGCAAAGATTCTTCTCAACCGCCGATGATCCCGTTTTGTCAATGTCTTTTCCTGGTCGCACCTCTGTCGGAGATTTCAAGTTTTTCCCGAAACCTGATATTCGCAGTACATCCTTGAAATGGTCCTATGAGTAAATCTAAATTTCATCATTACATCTGAAATGCTTTGTATCATCTCTTTTGCGCCTACGAATAGTTTCCGTTCAAAATCTCTTAAATACTGATTACCTGCCATCATAACGACAAGATTTAAAGTCACATCAGACACCTGTTATCTTATATTGCCCACATGTATAAAAGATAAACACGCATGTATAGCGATAGTATTTAAACTAAAAATCAACCTAATTATACTGAAATGTCCCATTTAAAAAGCCGAAATCATTTAAATTTTACTGAATATTCGTTAAAATCCCTAAATGATGTGTATGAAGTTTCTTTGGGAGCAATACCTCAATTATCTTCTGCCTGAATTCACACGAAATTCATATACGATATTTTTTATACATGCTCAGCATCTAATTATTCTGTAGCAAAAACATGACTTTAAACTCAAAATAAAAATTTTTTGATTTTTTTTTAATGTTTTACATTTGAATCTGATTAAAGCTATTATTACCAAACTAAACGAGCCAGATTTCTTTAGATAAATCTTTTTTATTCTTTTATTTACAGAAAAACATTTCATCATTGTCTTTTTTCGGAGATTCTTTTTATTTCTAATTCTTGAAATAATGTCCCTTGTCGATTCGAAGTTTGCGACAATGGTTTTACTCACACAGTCAATTGATTTATGGAAAGTATCTGTCTCATGCAAAGCCAAGTCGGTAAATTTTGGAACTGCTATTTGTATCGTATTTTGTTTATATTTTTATAGCATTTGTTCTATGCAATACTAACATCAGTGAATAGGATAACTCTACATTCTGGATTTTTCTTCTTTTTTTGCATTTTCGAAAAATGTTCCATTTGATTTACGGAACTCTTGTGTCTTTTCCGTGATACTAAATTACAAAGGCTAAACACAGATTCGGAAATCATTTATAGCTCTGGCGTATTCAAACAACTAAATCTTTATAAAGTAGAATCTAATCCTATTTAGTTTCTAGGGAAAGTAATTATTTTCATAAAGTGAGGTAGTTTTCCATTATTTTATAGAAGAGTTTATATATATGTAATATTCTATGAGGTACAAGAATGTTTATTTTCAATGATTTTGCTTTTTTTGAGCATATTATTTTTGTAGATCATAGTTTGCGAAGTACTCAATTAAAGAGTAATAATTATTTGATTGAATATTAAAATAACGTGGCTTACAGGACACCATTATATTTATTCCAATTAGAAGAAATTTAACAATGCAAACCATATTTTGTTTCAAAAATGACAAAAGGCCTTAAGAACAGCAGTTTTAAAAATTTGAATATAAGCCTGGATAAAGACGACAATTATTTCATTTATAATTTTATAACATTTAAATAAATGCTTATTTAAATTGATTAAAATACTCCTAAGTAACAATGAGAAATGATTATTTTTAAGGATTTTAATCATCAATAAAACATTTTTCATTAAATTTTCAAAATATTTTGAATTACATTTGGGGCGGGGGATTTGAGTGTAAATTTCAATTTAAAATGACAGTTCCCTTGATCTTCATCTATTTTTTAAATATTATTTTTGTATATTTATCAGGAAAGTACTTTTAAATGAAGCAATTTGTTACTTTGTTTTAAAGTTGCCAGGCAATTTAACCTGCATCCACATAAAAACATGCATGCAAGAGCAAAAACATTAACTTCAAACTGACGTGAATGTTTGAAAGTTATAAGGTATGCAATAGTAACGAGAATAAATGCTCTCAGAATGCAATAAATGACTTTTAATTTCCTATAAACGGCGCGATAAATTAGATAAAGATATAACTTCAAGATTACTTTAATTATGGAATATTCACCTTCTAAGCTAATTTTTTAAGGTATCCGAATACATTAAAAATACTGATTACCAAGTCATCAGCTTGGTAGCTACAGTAAATGCAAGTCCTAAAGAAAGAGATTCATGACAACTACTCCTTCAAAATATGAAACAAAATAAAAAATTAAATAAAGATTTGAAGCGTTTTTCCTCTTGGCTAATTAAACCACAGAACGGCATATTTCATTTATCTGTATTTACAGTAATGCCGGGTTAACACTTGGTCAGTTATAAGATGACAAATAGGCAACGCATGTGTAGAAAGGGACTGATTTATGTTCGCCATAATCTAATAAGATAGATTCAAGCATTCCATGCAAGGCCATAAGTTGCCGTCTTGGCGTCCTTGAATTTTTTTTCAATGCGTAGCGTATTCAAAAGATTTACACAAAGAAACTTGGTAAAAAAAAAAATATCAAATATCTAAATTTGAAATACTATAGGAAAAAAGGGGCAAATAAAATGAAAAAAAAAAGAACTCAACTTCGGTTCAGAAAGAGCACATAGATGTCGGAATCAATATACAATAAGTGATCAATTTTTTCAAGCCAACCAAACTGCCAAATTCTGCAAACGCATGCTCAGAAAGAAAAAATAGAATACAGTGGCTTGTAATTGTCCCGTTGAGACAAATACTTGCAATCCACCAAGCGGCATTTTTCAGCCTTTCGGTGCATGTGTTGCCTACTTGCCATCTTATAACTGGACGAGTGTAAACCCTGCAAAATTAAAGAAGACATTTTATTTATTTATAAAAGTAGAAAAATCTTTGCCACGAAGCAATTTTTATTATTCTATATTATAGAAATAAAGCTTTTTCCTTTAATTTATTCAAAAATAAATCTTCATTTTTCAATTTCATCTCAAATAAATAATTTATAGTTTATCTACCGAATATCATTTATCTTACAAGCGCCTTCAACTAAATAGTAAATATTTTTAATCAAAATCTTGTTCCGTAGCAATCTTAACACATCAAATAATCTCTTAACAACAAATTTCTTCTTTAAAAAGTAGGGCAAAACTGTTTATCCAAAGATGTAATTTAGGCCACAGCTGTCCACCTTAATTCTAAATTTAATCTTTCGTTTTAAAGATATCATTAGAAAACACATCTATTCTTCTATAATGGCCAGAATGGAAGTTATCAGAAATGGAGGAGGTTATTAAAATATTGATTTATCTCAACAAATGAGACGAAATGCCAATTAAGTTATATTTTTTTAACGCGTCTTCTTTCAGAGAACTTTTAAAGTCGTTAGCAAATACTAATTTTCTTCTTCTATAACCAACCTCATACGATACAATCTCTTCGGCTAAATACAAATTTAATTATATCGTTCTAGTTTCGCAGTATTAGGAGACAATGTATACATGGTTTAAGTGTTTAATTTATCATCTAAGATGCTGCGGTAAACAGTGGCTTAGAAAATAGCTAATTAATCGGTCGCTGTTAAACAAACTACTTGCTCTTTTTAACGCCGCAAGTCATGAGTTAATTGAATTTATGTTTGTTAGAAAGCTTTGATTGATTCTTTTTTAACTTTATTTATGAAGACAGTAAAAATTGTTGTTATTCTTTAACGCTTTAAGTTCTTCAGTTAATTAAATTTGAGGATATGCAGGTTTTGTTGCAGTGTGCTAGAGATACAACTAGTATCAAATATTCAAATATTTATTCACAATCTAATTATTAAATGCAAAAATTTGAATAATATTTTTTTCGATTAAAAGAAAGAAAGAAAGCCGAGGCAGCAGTGAGGGTGATTTTGAAACTGAACTGTTTAAAGGACAGTAATATCATTTATTGAACAACGAAAAATTTAAATTCGAAACCTATTGTCACCAAATATAAAGATTACACGTCTTTACTTGTGTCATGCCTTCCTTAACCAGCTTTTTTTCTTTAAATATAGCTTTTCTTCTTCCAACTTTACATAGTTCTGACATAGTTCACTGACATTTATAAATGTAGTTATGGTGGGACTGACATGGTAAATTAAAACGTCAAAAGTATGATACAAGCATGAAATGTCACAAGCACATGGGACTCACAAGAACTTCAAAATGTCACAATGGCATCGATTATTTCAAGCAATATCCTCACAGTTTCATAAACACATGAAGAAATTACCACTAAATCTGTAAAACGAATGATTGGAAAGAATCTTCAACAACTTCTCTCTGCAGGAAATTCATAATCTATTGAAATTCGTCAGAAATTCTTCATATTTCTTAAACCCTATTTCTCTATATTTTCTTTCAATATTGCAATTGTGTGCCTCTATCATCAAATTCCTTACATTCAATGTCCGACATAAACGAATCACCGCGTATTCATCTTAATTATTTATATTTACATTTACAGTTGAAACATTAGATATGTCAATCTATCAAACTTTTAAATGTTCCAATTTACATTGAGTCATTTTCAGTGCTTTTTCACTAATTTATGAAAACAAGCATAATGTATTATGTCAATTCAATATAACTATTACATTATTCGACTATTGTATATATTTCTCCTTTTAACATTAATTAATAGAAAATTACATAAATCGGCTTCAAAATTTATCATTTTTTAAAACTTTTTTCCATAAATTTATCAATAAATATTACCCTTGAAATAAAATTCCAGTTCCACTGGTATTAAACATTTCAATATCCTAAATAGTCAAGGTTATCGTGATGATAATGTCGTGTCCATGTTTACACGAAAAGGGGGTGAAGTAGGATTTTAGGGTTAAGACCCCTGAGGAATAGTAAGGAAAAATCAGACTTCTAGTTCAAATTTAGATGAAACTCATACACAGTTACTTTCAAGGCCCCTTTTTTTAAGGTAGTTGATTCAAACTTCTCAAAGATAGGACACGGAAGAACAATCATGCCCGAATCGGGACTCGAATCCGGAATCCCAGATCACGGGAAAGACACACTACCCCATCCCATGACTCCAGCCAAGGGCGCAGTGATATGAGGTAATATTCTGTTCTGTCCTTAATTTCTGTTAAGAGTGAGTGATTTTCCATATCACTTGGATTTACTTCTGTCTTAATCCTTAAATTAATTTGCAGTTATCTGTATAGATCTTTCAGATGTCTTGATATTAGTTCCTATTTCGATATAAGTATTCAGATACAATATTTGGTGATATAACTATATTACCAAATATTATCATCATCATCATTAATATTATTCATTAATTAACATTATTTTATATGCGTATTTTTTTTTAAATTCTGCAATAGTAATTTAAAGAAAAATTAATTTGATGCAATGATAAAATTATTTTTTTAATAATAAATGATTACCTAAAATCACAGTTACTTGTACTAAATCAACTTTCTAAAATAAAGATCACTTGCCAACTGTAATGCTTACGGCGTGAGCAATTCTTAACATATTTTAAGTATGTTCCAATAAAATTGATAATATATACACAATACATAGATCAATAAATAGCTATATGTTTAATTACAAAATTAAGATAAAACGTTTTAGCATTAAGGAAGTAATAAAGTCATTTTAGATTTATAAGTTCTAATAAAAATTGATAATTTTATTTAAAATCAATAATATTACACACACAGTAATTTCTAAATGGTATAATGCTCTAAATTTGAATAATTCTTGAAGACAATGTTATAGATTTGGATATATTTAGTAATTATTTAATCATGAAATAAATTAAAATTACATGGATCAGAGATTTACTTTGTGATATTGAATCTGTATATGCGTTGTTAAAGTTTTGAGGAAGTGCTTTTAATTCTTTGAAATGATTTAAATTCTTAATCCTACAATAGGCTGCTCACATTTATCTAAATAACCACATTAATAACATTATATATATACAGGGGTTTATTAAATGTTTTGGTTATTTTCCCTTTATAAATATGATGCTACGGTTAATGTGTTTAATAGGTTATTATTAACAACCAACTAAAGTGATTAATCGATTTATCACATTGGCATTTAGTAATAATATTAATAATAGATCTATAACCACACTAATAACAACATATATACATCGATTTATTTATCTCGTTTTGATACTTTTCACTATATAAATATAAAGCTAACATTTGTGCAATTAATCTGTTATTATTAAAAACAACCAATAAAAGAAATTAATTGATTTATCACATTACGATTTTTATTAAAAATAACCTAATCATATTAATTATAATATATAACATCGATTTATTAATATCCTTTAGATATTTTTCACTTTAGAACTATAATGATTAGACTCAATGAGAATGCGAATAAGAATTCTTTTTTTTTAATGAGATTGTAATTTTTTAATGATGCAATAATTCCATTCTGTCACGTGATCTATTGATGAAAGAGAGTAAAGGACAGTTAAATGAGTGAATTTCTCTTATTATTGCTTTTCATCTAAACATTTTACTTGTTCAACGAATTTATTTCTTCCAATCAAATTAAAGACATTAAATCTGAATCAACTTGTTTATATTAGTTTCTCTTTCAATTAAAATAAAGCCTTTAATGATTACTTAGCATACAATTATAATGATGAATTAATTTTTGAAAATGCTCCTAGATTAAGTTGCTTTAGCTCATCTTCAAAAAAAAATTTTAATTTTTAGGGAAAATTTATTACGGTATCAGTTTTTCTTTTAGCATATCTAGGAATAGATAGTTAAGAAAAATTAAAATTTAGTATTAATTTTAATTTTTATACTTTACTATAAACTCCCTTGAGTATATTTACTTACCTATCACGCTAAAATGAAAATGTTTGGCTTTTAATATCCTTGGTGAAAATCCTAAAGCAGCCTAAGAAAGTTAAGCATCATGTAAATACATTTTAAATCAAATATAAAAATATGAAATGGAATATATATAAATATATAATTACATTATACATACATATCATTTACTAATGTTGCGACTTTTCAAAACATTAAACGATTCACTTTCAAAATTTCCCAAACCATCTGTACAGGATTAAATAAGAAAAAATAATTTTATAACTTTATAACATAGAAATTTGTCCATAAATGTCTAGTCCAACACTATTTACTCGAGATTTAAACTCCCTTAATTGCCCTTTAGAAAGTCTAATGGCAAACATTTATTTCTACGTTAAGAGTATTATTAGTCTACAAAAATTGTAAAATGATAATTACATTAAGCTTGTAACCTGGAGAAAAATTATACTTTTGGGAAATTAAAATAACAAATAATTTTTATATAATCCTCCCCTGAGTATCATTTTCTTATAAATGTAACAAGACAAATTCTTTAGCTAAGGAAATATTTATTTTCGCTAATTTGTTTGTCACTGCAATGTTAATTTTTTAGAAGAAAACTAATTTTTGTTATGGAAGAATATAATAAAGAATTCTTTTATCGTATATTCCTAGATAACGTGAATATTAATCCAGAAATGTCATTTCTGCTAGAAGTCTAAGCAATTACAGATTTATTCTGCAAACTTAATTTGTTATTCATTTTGAATTATACAAATACAAAAATTTGAGCAGAAATGCTGTAAAAGAATTTTGTTTTAAATCACAACTAATTTATGAAATCATTAAAAGCACTATTTGAAACAAAAAGATGATTGCAGTAATTCACATTGACCTGTATTGAAGACATACATTTATCTAAAAGTGCACTGCATGTAACATACAGGTAGTTATAATTAAAGTGATACTATTCAGACCTCTATAGAACCCGTTCCGAGTTTGACGAAATTTGGTACATACGTTATATAGACAGATCTTTTCTTCAGCTCACATTTTGACCACCAAATGATACTTTTTAAAAATCCCTTGTACCAATTAGTTAAACTTATAAACAGACTTCAAATTAGAACTCGAAAATCCCTCTGAGGGCCTTTGCAATTGTTAATGATACCCTTACAGAAAAAAAGATCGAATTTGCTTGTAAACTATTTTATCAAAACGGTAGCAATAACTTAGCTGCATTACTTGAATATCGAAAAACATTACGAAAAAATAATGTATTACATTACGAAATACATTAAATACATTACGAAACTGTTCATGCTGAAGAATGGTTTAAATAAGATGATTATGACTAGAGGGTTGTGCTGCCAGGAAGAGGAGAAGAAAGATCGGTTGCGAATGAAACTGCTAAAGAAGGCACTGGTGCTGTAATAGAAAGAACCTCCAGTTCCAACTATTCTTCAGCAAATGCTTGATCGGTGTCACGTGAGTTGGCAAATCCGTGTAAAAAATACGATAAATCCTGCGATCCATTTTAATGACCAATTATGGAATTTTTGTTATTAATTTTTATCCAATAGTTGCTAAGGTAGAGATTTAGAATCTTTCATCCTGTGTATTCTCTATAAAAGTATATTATTGTGTTGTTTCCAAAACTTAGTTGCCGATTCATTTGTCAATTAACTTATTTTAAATTTATTCGTGTATAGCCACCAAATATTAAATAAAAAGAAAAAAATATTTCACGAGTCCGTGATTATTGTAATTTCTATAAATATAACTTCATAAACTCTTTTTTAATACTAAATCCAAATTCAAAAATGATATTTTTGTTTAACTTTAATTAAATTAAAGCAAAAATTGATTATCTGAATTCCTCAACATAGCCTCTCAATATTGTGATAAACGTTAAAGCCATGTTTTTAATAGACTTGCATTTGTTCTGCTTATTGAGCAATTGGACATCAGAAATTGACTCAAATCTCATGACGTCATAGTACTATTAAAATTTTTAGTGCATTGGGAATCTATTTTAAGTGGCAGAAAATTTCAGTTTCTTTTCTTTGTGGCTATTTAATTTCACTTTTTTATAACTTATATAAACTAATGCATCAAAAAAATAAGCTGATATTTTGTTCTTTCTTTTTATCAGTTAAAGAATATAATATTATTAGAGATGTAATAAAAAAATAAGAATGCTGTTAATTCCATTCATAAAAATTATGGTTAAGATTTAAATTGTGCAGATAAATATTTCAAATAGTTAACAATATTCAAGAATGATCCTTTGCATTTATATTGTTGTAAATAAAAACTCTATAGTAACTTAAACGATTAAAAAATTTATTAAAGAGCTAAATTTATAGGAAATAACATTTTTGCAAATTATCAAAAATATATGAAAGGATCTGGAATATTTTTTATTAATTAAAATTAGATAAAAAACGTTCAAGTGGACTTGTTTTTACCTTCACAAGTATATGTTTGTCAAAGTCGTCTAAACGGAAGTGCTTAATCTGTAAAACTTCACATATTTTGATATTATGTCTACAATCTTATTGGAATGAAAAATCTTCGAATGAATTTATATTATTTATTAAGAATCGATTCATAAAATGATTTCGCCAGAATAACAAATTCGAGAAGCTTCTCAAACAAACAATATTTTCGAAAACTGTAAAAAAAAATAATGCTTTCTCACTTTGATTGTAATGATTGTGTATTTTAAAACATATAATGAAATCAACTTTACTCTTTCAACAGAGCATTTACTCTTACAATAAAATTGAAATTCATGATATCATGGGAAAAAGTCGTACATATTGATTATTTTTTGGTTTTTGTTTTTTCAATTAAAAATTTCAAGAGTCTTAATTCACGATAAAAAGATGTTTAACGAAATCAATAGCAGAGACTAAAAATAAATAGTACCCACTCATATGTACTTATTTCCCTAACCTGTACATCTAATCGATATCCGTATAATTACTAACTCAAAAAAATATATCACAAAACTCATTTTCAAATCCATAATAACCTCTAAGTATAAATCGGTGCCACGAGCTAGACATGACATTAAACGTTGGTTTTACTCTTTATCACTTGCTAACAGTAAAGGTCTCTTTTATGCCTTCCGAGGATTTTACAAAGCAAAAGCTTTCAAGACCACAAAATATACAGATAGTCCTTTATTTAACTTGCATTCTTTATTGTAGAACGAACTACCTTGTAGTAAAATATAATTTCTATCTCAGTTCCTCTCTTCAGTCCTTGTTTATAGTTTATTTTTACGGATCTTGTCGGTAAACAAGTCTCTTCATTTACAATGGTTATGAGAAGCCATACGCTTGGAGGTTATTAAATATATTGATAGCTTTTAACCCAGATAAAAGCATCAGAGATTTATTCCTTTTCGTTCCAGTTTATAAAGTGGAACCTTTGAACACGCAAGGAAAGCAAATTTCTTCGTTTATAATTAATCTCTTACATTAATATTTATTTTTAGAAAATACTAATTTATTTCCATTTTATTAAATTTAGTGTCGTTAAATGTTGTATTCTTTTTAATGCAAGTTTGTTATTCACTGAACATTAAATCTTTTTAACTAACAAAATAACTATAAGTAATTACAACAGAATTGGTCTGATTTCTCTTTCAGTTCATCTACTGTTAATGACATAAAACCGTGAAAAAAATTCCATAAGTTTTAATATGTAATATTGCTTCCTTGCACATTAAAATACCGGTAAAGAAGATAATTTTATTAGTTCTGAATTATTTTAAATGGAGACCTTCAGCCTTATCGAAAAACTCAAGGATCCTTTAATGATTTGATGGTATAGGAGACAAAAAAGCAAAAAAAAAAAAAAAAAAAAAAAAACCAGGAATTTGCAGAAACTACGGGAATTTCGAAGATTTTTCGTTAGGAACGAAGATGCGATACCCTTTTAGAATACTCATTAACCAGACATAGAAATTTTAAAAGCTAAGAGGCAAAATAGACAGGTGTCAGCTGTTAACTCAAGTGATTTTTCTCTTTTGAAATCGTCTATTGCCCTATACAGACGGTTCCAAAGGCATGCATGTAAACGCAATAATTCACAAACGTAATATTTTAAATCAGTGAAATTTAGTATAATCAGGTGATTACAAGTGTAGTTCATGGTTTCACTTGGCCAGCAAAAAGAGTCCAAAATACATATTCTCGAAATAGATTCGTTAAAAACATATTCATTCCAAATTAATTATTCATTAATTCATTCCACAGATTTATATTTCTTAGCTATTGCTCATCTTCTCAGATAGTTATATTTCTTTAATATTGTAAATTATCGCAATATTCGCAGATTTATCTTAGGCGCAATATTTCATGTCAAGAAATGGAGAGGGATAAGAGCTTTATTAAAGAGTATATTAGAAAGATAAGTTTTAGGATGACAATTAGCGCTTGTTAGCTATTATCTATATATAAAACAATTATTTTTAACTTTATAATAAAATTTTTCAAGAAACTTTCTAATGCAGGTATTGGAAGTCTAATGTAACAATGGCAACAGATGAACTTTGTACTTTCAAAACTTAACGAGGTCATGTTTATATTAAAAAATAGAATGTAAATAATTTGTATTATAGCGCAAATACCTTCAATAAACGACATACATAATCACTGAAGCAAAGTGTTACATAAATACAGATTGCATCGATTTAAATGAACCTCATTTTAATACGGATTTCAGTTTGGTGCTGTTCTGTATAAGAGTACTCGTTTGCCAAATGCGGAATGATTTAGAATTGTTGTTAACATATTCCTCGGTAATCCCACTTTGTTAAGTCAGAACCAATGCTTGATGCTTAATATATTCAGAACCCCAAGGATTGGAACGTTAATCGACTCCCACAATTGCCTGCCATTCATTTCCTCATAGAGATTAGGTACTGTTATTGATAGCTAGTGTACTCACTTAAAATTAGTGATTGTGAGGAATTCACTCATTGTGGTTAGTTAAGACGATAGGATGGATTAGTTGTTATAGAAGATACAGCTTGTGGTAAATAGCAAACCATTTAACTATGGATATTTTTAGATTTTTTTGCAACACTTTTATAGCAGTAAGTTATTTCACTCAATGTTTTAATGTGAATATGTAATAAACCGTTTCTAATATGTCTATAACGAGAAAATATTTTCTAACTAATGCACTCAGTATACTTATAAGCATAAGATATTGTGTGACATCCCTATTAAGTTATTTAGCATTCTGGATCTTTCAGTAAATAGCATTACAATGCAGAGCATTTTCCAATGATAGGTTACCGTGTTATTACTATTTTTATTTAAAGAAAGGTTTAAAAGTGGTATGTGAATAATATGCCCCCTGATAAATTCAAATAAATATGATTATTTATTCTACCAAATTTATTTCAGTTGAAACGTTCTGAAAATATTTTCCAAAATCATCATACTTTCATATGATTCGTGTGTTCATTGGCTAACATAGTTCTGTAGAATTTTCCATTTTATTCAGAACTACGATACAGAAGATTTCCAGGTAGGCAAACTCTAAATGAAGTAAGAAGAAAATACCAAACTGAAAACAGAAAAGATGACATTATGCACAGTTTTTATTAGCACTTTTAATAAATAGATATTCACGTAAAATGAATTGCATATTAAATTTCATAATTTTAAAGTATCCGACTACGTTAAAAACTGGCATTCGAGCACATTGGTGATTTTTTTAAAGTGTTATTTCTTGTCATTCAGACTTTTCTCTTTCCAAAACAGATTGTTTTTTCTTAGAAAAGGAAGATCTAACTATATCCAGAGGAATTTTAAGCAAAATTTATTTTTCAGCTAAAATTTGTCTTTCACTTCAATTTTAATTTTCATAAAAATTCTCCACCATTCACATGATAGTTCAAAAACCAATAGAGGTATTAACATAAACATTTCAGCGTGTGTTTTAAACAATATGGGCAATAAAATGAACCAAAAGTATTATTTTTGGTAAAATACTTTTTCATTTATAGGTGTTTTTAGAAAAATCAAGCTGTGAATTGGTGGAAAAAATGCATATATACGTATATTTTTACCCGTCATTTCTTTGCATCTCCACATTTTTCTTAGTTTTGATTCATCATCATATTCTATAACTTGTGTACGAAGAAAAGTAGGATTGCTGCATTACCATTTTGTGTAGAATGTTAATCATTTTGGTCAAATTTCACTAAAATTTAACACAATTTTTTTTATTTCTCAAAATATATTATATTCTCAAGTAAGGTTTTGTATTTATAGTGTTTATAATTAATAATACATCTAAAAACCAAAAATAAGTTTTTAAAAATCAAATTTTTCAAAATTTTTCCTTCGAACGTAGTCGGTTACCTTAAATGAACTAATATTTTAAACCGAACTTTCTTGTACGAGTAGTTGTTTGATCTACCTATTTCATGTATTTTCGAAATCAAAAGTATTCACTATTGAATTACATAAAAATCATGATTCATCAAAAGTCATTATTAAAAAATTTAAATAAAATTCAAAATGTTACTCAGGAAATGAATTATACTTTTATATTTTCAACAACCGAATGATAAACTTATTCAGTTCTAAACGAAGACAATTAATGCTTAGTTATATCTTTTATTAACATTATATAAAATACTGTTAGGATTTGAGAAATTTAATTAAATGTAAACATTCACTATCCAATTTCAATACTAGTTTTTAAGAATTAACTTAATACATGAAATTAATTGAAAACTTAAGAAGTTAAACTGTTAAGAAGATTCTATGACTAGATTATAAGGTAAATTGTTAATAAGATTTAATTGCTAAACAATTATTTTGAGAAAAACTTAGAAAAGTGTTCCCAGCCTTCCTTTCAAAGCGGGATAGAAAAATACTATTGAAAATCCTATTATATTTTATTGCTGATGAAGATATTCTCTAAATACTATTTTCTATTGCCTTATAATGATCTTTAATGTTTATCCGCATCCTTTGCATATTTGTTTGAAAAAAAATCCCTTTTTTTATATTTACTTACTAAACACAAGGAAACGAAACAAAACAAAGTATGTAGGTTTTAAGTTGAAATTTAAATTTTTCATGGATGTAAAAGAATTTTTTTTAATATCAATTTACTATCCCGAGATATCTTTTTCGAATGAAATAAAGTTGAGTATTAGTCTTTGTATGATAGTTTTCGAAACAAGGGGCAACACGAAGTGATATTCGACAATTCTGTATACTAGTATCTGGACTCTTTTCTTACTGGCTTACCTCTGGAATCTCTTTTATAGGAACCAAAAGTACACTGTCTCGTTGAATTTGATTTTTTTTTTCAGTACCAGGAATCACTATCTGAAAAATCATTGACATTATTTTACTTTCTTTCAACTCAAATATACTTTTTTATACATTACTAATCCACAAGCAGACAACAGGGGAAACGCGTTACCAGTGCCGTTAAAAGAACAGCAAAACCAATAAAACTTGGCTGCCCACCAAAGCTGAATATTTCCTTTCATTTCCTCCAAGCCGAGTAAAACCGTGATGAAAATCGTACTGATAAATTCTACATCGCCCGAGTTCACTCGGGATAATAATTAACTGTAATATACACGAATCCATGATAACTCGTTATAATCAGATAAACGGTTAATTTTCTCCTATGTGATTCATCACTTCAGTTTCAAAGAACCAAGCTCAAATTGTAAGATAAATGTGTAATAGGATATGACCATATTGATGATATAGATATTTATAAAATTTAGGCCCGAAAATCCTGATAATCAAAATATGAATATAATAATGACAAGCATGGTTCATATTCAAAAAATTGAAATGTAGTTGAGGTAATATTATGAATGGTTATATAATTCAGATAAAAGAAAATAAATAAAAATTGATTATAAAAATAATGGTCATAATATATTCTTATTATTTATTTTCAAATAATCTGAATTATTATTTAGTTTGGAATATTATTAACAATTATCTTCCCTTATCTGACAAATAATAGATAAAATAAATTAAAAGTATGATGTTACAAGTAAACGTCCTTATTTGTTTCACTTCTGAATATTCGATAATTTAAAACTCAAAATATTTACTCTGTTCTGATGTGAAATAGAACTGTGGGCTAAGTTCAAAAATGTATGAAAATGTAATAGAAGTATTCCTAGAAAATGATTTAAATGTACAAATATTCAAAATATTAAATGAAAAGGCAAAATAAAATTTCCCATACGAAATACACAGATAAGACAATGTACAGAAATATTGAGAGAATAATACTAATGCTACTCGAAACATGACAGAAGATCAATTTGTACATTTTAAAAACTAACAACCTGAAAACTTTGTAAAATATTATTTCTCTATTTTATAGAATATAATTATTTTCTATCATATTGTTAAAATAAAAATAAAAATTATTTTATTGATTTTATTGGAAATAAATGAAAATATTATTTTACTGTGTTTGGAAAACTTCAATTTTTTAATCCTAGAAAAAAAATTGTCTGCGTTCTTTTACTGAAGAAGTTCTTTTGTTCCATAAAAGGTATCATTTTCTTCATATATATATTGTTTTTTTTTCTTCATGTTTTTAAAAGAAAAATATTTGAAAATTTCGTTTTGGCAAATATTTTTCTTGTTGACTTCTTTCTTATTGAGGATTCTTTTTTAAAGTAAAAAAAATATATATATAGTGAAGTTATTGGTTTCAATGTCTCCTCAAACTCTAACAAAAGCTGAAACTTTCTTGTTTTGCATTTAATCTGGTTTTCTTTAAAACTTCAGATTTTAGAAATAATTCTTTCATTCTTATTCCTTCTGTAATTCAGATATTTACAATATATATATAAATAGTACTAAGTTATTTGATGGGAATATTGCTTTCATCATTTTTTGAGAATCATATTTCCTAGAAGTGACCTTTATTTTCTTTCTATAGAATTTATTTGCAATCTGTTATTGTAAAAAATTTTAATGTTAATATAGATAATGAATGATAATATTCGAATTCCTTTTATTTTGTTAATAAATTCTTAGAAACTGTTTTAGAAATCAACAAATATACGTCTTATTTAAAAAAAAAAAAAAAGCTCATTAAAAGGCTTCCAAAGCTTAAAAATTTGAAAAATTATCAATCATTGCTTGAAATTGTAAACTTTTTTTTCAATAAATGTGTTTCCTTTCCATCAGTGAGGAAATGTTTCAAAACAAAGAGTAAATAAATAGGGTTTCAAGCTCTTTTTAAGTTTTCTGAGATATTTTTGAAGAATTTTTACAATTCATCTCACTAAAATATATCAATCGTGAAACTCTTTTTTTTTTCATTTTCTGTACATTTAATACTTTAAATGAAAGATCAAAAGCCTATAAAGTCTTATCCAATAAGAAGAAAGAACCTCCTTTCAATGAGTAACATATTTTTTTTTAAAAATTTGAAGTACAAAGGATAAAAAGAAGGACTGGTACTTTTTTCGTTTGCTGGGTGCAGTGAGAAAACGCCAAATAATGTTGAAATCCGCCTAATTACTTACAACCTTTTTCAATGCTTCGCTTGGCTACATGGCTCACGTTTGGTTCACATTAGAGGCATCTGCGCCTGGTACGTAAGTACTGATACTGATAAGTACTGATTGCAATATTTATTTATGGATTATCTGGATTGAAGCCTTCATTTATGAATTTTTTAGATTGCAGTTTTTATTACGGATTTCCTTGATAACATTTTCATTGCAGACTTTCTTACTTTTTCGTAATAATGGTCTTTATTACTATTGCTATTTTATTTAGACAAATATTTTTTAATGCAAATCACCCAATGTAATTCAAACAAATACCATCTGTTTAAAAACATTTCACTATGAGATGACTTTTGTAGCTTGATGGCGATATTCCATTTGTTGTTGTACGAAATTTATGAAATATTTCACACATTAAACTAATTACCTAAACTTTATTATTTCAACATTATGAAGCCAACTTTTGAAATCTGTTCCGAAATTTAGTGGTCTCATTTATTACATTTTCAAGAATTTCATTTTTTTTACTGCATTTGTATGACAAATGTATTTGTAAATTCATTTTCAATGCGAGTTTTAAATATTCGATGCTAAAAATTATCTTTTTTAAAGACATTGTTAGGTATAAAGGGTATTTGAAGTCAACATTTTTCAATCAGCAAAAGACTGTTCGTATAATTTAGTTCAGTTATAATAAGAGGACAATCTTTATATGTCCATATGCATGAAATGGAGCCTGGTTACAGCAAAAATCCAAAGGAAAAACTCCGAATGTCTCGACCGCTGCATCAGCAGCAGTAGTGGGACTGTGATTGAGTCCTAAGGGCAAAACTGGCAACGACACTTTTCTCTAAAGAAGTACTTCCCATCGTAAATGGGAGGAGTCTGTTTGTGTACAGAGTAGAATAACGAGAACCAACCAACATTCCAGAAAATTCTCATGTTCAATTAAATAAGTGTCCCCAGTGGAATACCATATTTATGAATGAAATCGATACAGAAAATTCTCATGAAGTTTACTTTTTATTATGTTCCTATAGCTTAATACTCAACCTCTATAATGTGCAAGGAAATTTATTAATTAAAAATTTCTTGAATTCCTTTTTTTAATTGGCTTGTGGTAATTCACGGAAAACTCTGCTTTTGAATTAAATTCAGTATCTTCAGGTGCAATGTACTTATTCTTGTGGATTGTATCTTGTGAATGGTTTATACATAAGAGGTAATAATAATTATCAGAAAATGGGAAAAAGAGTTAAGCGAAAGTTAAATCTCAAGACCATCTTCAACCTACAGACCAGCGTACTCGCCAATTAGATAACAGTTTTTATCTTATAAAGATACTTCATGAAAAGTTTTAAAAATATTGTAGTGGAAACTTTATAAGCCAGATAGCATCCTCAAGAGAAAGTGATCACTTTTATCATGAGTTTATGCTTTCTGGCTACCAATCCCAAATTGAGAAATTGGTCCCCGCTATCACCAATAGCAACACTGGTGACCCACGACGATAAACAAACAAACAACCTTCATGCAGCTGTTGTGGCGCCCTATACCCGAATAAAAATAAATAAATAAAGACGATGAATAAATAAATAAATAGAGGGGATAGCAACCTCAAGGCTGAGAGATCACTTGTCTTGTGGTTATGTTAGGGCCGCGGTGGCGTGGTAGTAAGGTCTCGGCTTCGGAACCGGAGGGTTTCAGGTTCGAGACTCGATTCCACCGAAGAACCGTTGTCAGACTAAATCTGTCAGACTAAACGTCCTCCCGCTGGTGCGGTGTGGAGTGGAGAGGGGGTGCCAGTTCAGGTGTCGTCCTCGTCATCTGATCTTGGTTCAAAATTACGAGGTCCGTCCCAAAATAGCCCTCGTGTTGCTTTAAACTTGACGTTAATATAACTAAACTAAATTATGGTCATGTTAACTAGCTTCGAACCGTGAGGCCTAGAGTTCGATCCTCGCTGTAGCTAATAGAAACATAATAATATCAAATGTCTGTACTGTTTTATGGAATTTTATGTTAAATTTTGTCTTCCTTGCCAAAATATGCCAACAAAGATGAGATGATCCAGCTTTTATTATAACGATGTTGCAGTTTAAGCTACGTGCTCGTGCATGTGGATTGATCATGCGATGCATAAGTCACTGCAACTGTATTTTCTTTCTTCTTCCAAGATTTATGTATTCCATTAACTAGCAAACACTTCTTCTTAATGGTTCCTTTAAATAAATATATTATTTTTTACGCCACCGTTGAATGAAATATTATGGAAAATATTAACAAAGATAATACTTTTATTTGTTTCAAAAAATTTGAATAACAGGTAATTTGTTTTATTTTTAATCCAATTCACATTCTTATTTTTTCAGACAAAAAAAATTATTTTAACAACATCAATACAAATTTGCAATTCAATTATGACATGATTTTTCATCCTCAGATATCAATAAAGACTTTCAAATTATTTTCCTGAGTAAAATATGTATCTTTTTAAATTCTTAGAGCGGAGAAAGAACCTAATGCTCTATAACACTTTGAATCATAAAAAGGGAAGCAGTAAAGTGGAAAATGGATTATCTATTTTAATAAAGAAAGTCTTTGGGTTAAAAACAATTTTATATCACCCACAACCGGAGATTTCTTCAGTAATTCGAGCCACAACTAATTCTTCGCCTAAGGCACAGCTGCTTAACTGCTTATTTTAAGCTTAAATGACGCGAATTTCTTTCTTCAGTTTCTAAATATTATGTGGAAGAGTAAAAATAACAGAAAATGAAAAAAGAAACATTCATTTAATTATGACCTCCAGGAAAATAAGAACTCTCAAAAGACCAAAATAACATTTTATACTTATTTATGTACCTTGAAACATCACCAGTGAATGGAAAGTAACAATTAACTGCTTTGGACTTCTGAAAGAAAATAACCATTTTCATTAATGTGTTTACAGTTTTAGCGGGCGCTTTTCGAAAAACCTAAAATCCAGTATGGGCCTTTAATAAAGATTTTTTTTGTTATTAGTGGAAGAGAAGGAGCATAGAAGTTAATAAGGTTTTTAATCCCACTGAAGTTTCAAATAAAAACTTTGTAATTACTGATTTTCTTTGAGATGTATGTTTTATTTTATGATCAGCGCTATTAGTATGGAAAATGTTTGGCAAATAAGAAAGTTTTAATACCCGTTAACAAATTAATGTAGTTTTTCTAGATTATTTTGCAATTGATAATTTATATTTGTTCTGCCGTATTTATTTTCAAATAGTGATGCATAATGTCTTTTTACCTTGAAATAATTTTCTTTGATATAACTGTGATAACAAACGATTTTTAATTTAAAATTTACTTCCTTTCAGTAAATAAACGGTTTAACCCATTGAATTTAATATTGATTAATTCTTTATGGTCAATAGTTTTACTTCAAAATAAAAGTTATCAAAGGAAATTTCTAAATATTTCCTCCTATTCCCCCTAAATATTTCTTCTAACGTTAAAAAAGAAATTTAACGTGTGAAAACTTTAACTCACTTTTGATGAATATGTTTTTTTCCAACACTCCAAAAAAAATTATTTTTTAACCTTATATCGATACGTCATCCTAATACTCTCAATTTTTGATTATGAAAATAATCATAATCAAAATGTATAAATACGCCATAGTATAAATCAAGTTATACTATGGCGATTTTTGGAGCAATGGTACACAAGATGGTATGTTTTCATCATCTAGATCTGAAGAATCTTTGGAATCATCACAGTCTTCAATCTTTGTATGATGGAATCGTCAGAGAAGAATCTTTGTAACTTAATGTAGGTAAATGTGTCATAAAATATAAAAATTTCTTCAGATTTTCAATTTTCTTACACTTTAAAAAAGTATATTTCTAACGATTTAAATATTCGATGTCTGTTTAAATTAAACTTTTAAGAAATAACGGGAAATCTTATGAATAACTAATTAAGCTATTAAGTAAATATAGTTTTAAAAACATCACATTATTTATGCTAAAATTGTTAATTAACATACGCAGAAAATAGATTCTGAAAATTCTGATCATGTTCTAATGTCAACAAATGGGTATAAAGAAATAAATGATATATAGCGCAAAACTCAGAAAAACTAATAAACATTAATCCTTCTATTGGATAGGAAAGTATATATATATTGCTCAGCATTTAATAGTATTCACAATACTGCAAGATATTGCGGAGCATTGAATAATATAATATAATAATGCGCAATATTATTCTACAGGCAGTGTTGCCAGGCTCATATGAAACATTTCTATGTTCTGATATTTCTATGCACATAATAATGCATCAATAATTTTAAAATATTCTAATTTTTTGTGGAATGCACCTTTTTCATACCTTTTACTTTTCTTACTTTTTATATTAAATTTTCTCTAGCTTATTAGTAATTTATTTCTTTAAATTTATTAGTCTGAATATTAGACATGTTCACATTAATTTAATCGGTTTTAATTGCAAATATTTCCGAATAAAGAAAATTATTTCATGAAAGCTTGGAGTTTTTCAACATTCTTTAAGATTTATGAATTTTTTTTTCTTTTAAATAAGAAAAACTATATTTCAACATTTTGATTACTGTTACGGGATTAGTATATTCAATAAATTTATTGAATTACGTTGAAATATTTGGCATAAATAAAATTATACCATCAGGCAACAAAATTGCAAAAAATTAATGATATATTGATTCGAATATTAATACAAATTACGCTTCAACGTTATTTTCTGTATTTACTTTAATCATGCATTGAAGATGACTTCTTTCAAATTTTTTATATTCCCCCAGAAAAAACTTTTAATTTAAGAAGATTTTTCAATATTATATCTAAGTTATTGTAGGAATATATTCGTTATTTTAAACTATCTATTGTGAAAACATTCAATATTGTTCCTGCCATATCTTATGACGTCATCTGTCATAATTGAGGCCAGATTCAGCTGACTTGCTCAGAGAAGTGCAGTCAAATGTCAAATTCAGAATAGTTCAAATTCTTAACTAATGTGCGAGTTTCAGCAACATCTCTCTTTGATTTGGAACCAATCGTTCTCAAACTAGACAATCCTTGCCTCAAGGAATTTATTAGCATTTGAATCGATTCTCATGATTTCCTGTCATTCAGGTCTGCAATAGAGATTTACTATTAAAATTGATAACATCTTGAGGCATATAGTCAGCTCAGTTATTTTAATATATAAAGGAATTGTGGCTTATTTGAAACCATCTGTGAATATAATTTATTTATAAGTTTATTTTTATTACTATTTAGATTCTTAGCATTCCATGAAAGGAGTCAAATATATTCTTTGATTGAATTTTTTATTAATATTAAACGCTTAATCCACTATTAATCCCATATAATGGATGGGCCATATCATTAGATATCAAATTTAGCTGCTGAATCCAATCACCCATATTTATATCATAATAATATAAGAATATTAAACTCCTGACATTCGAAATCACTGTAAATCATCTCATTAAAAAATAGTTTGTTGAAGTGAATTAGAAATTCTAATATTCACTCTTACATAATCAAATGTAAAATCAATATAATCTAACTATCAATTACACACACTGGTGATAATTTTTGAAAGCATCCTTGCATATTCTTAAGCTCCAATTTAAAAACTATTGCAATTACATAACATTTATTGAATTTGACATACTTCATTGAATTATTATTTTCGTTCTCATTTTACTTCACTAAATAAAAATATAGCATGATAAAAATATAGTTATTTTTTAATCGTTAATACAAGAATAATTTTACTAACAATAACTACAATTACTAAACATTTGAGTGAAACTAATGTTAATTTTAAGGCTAAAATTATTTTATCATTGATTTTCAATCACTCTAAATATCTTTAATTACAAAATTCCAGACATTCTAAGTTTGTGAAAAAAAAATGAAGTCAGCTAACGAATAAAAAAAACAACATATGTTGTATATTTTCCTTAGACGAAAGTTTAAACAGAAAAATAATTTGTAGCGGTAAGTAGCTGAGTTTAGTTCAAGCTATAAGCATTTTTCATGTTAGGCGTAAACTTAATGAATTGCAATTTTTATACTGAACTGCCGGAAATTTCACTTCGCAGAAGCGTTTTGGATAAAGAAAAAAAAAGCCAAAAATTACACATTAACCATAGGCTAGACGGAAATAATGTGTTACGGAGACCAAAAACAATGCATTATTTTTATACATGCGCCTTAGAAGAAAGCATTTATGCAGGAAGCAGCAATTAGCTGTCTTATGGTAGATAATAACTAATACGAAAAATAACTATCCACATTAAGCGTTTGCAGCTATAAAATTGATTTTTCCAAGAAAATGTGTAAACTATGTACATAAATAATTTTCTTTTCTTTATGTATTAAGATTATCAAGATTTTTACTCAAATATTTTCTAATTAGATGGTGATGCAGATGCTTTTATTGAAAAATATTTTAATTTTATTAAGTGATGTACTATGAGGGAACCAAAAAAGTTTACAAGGCAACGGTAAAATGTTTTATCAACAGTAGATGCAGGATACAAACAATAATTAATAGGCGTATGTGGCAGTCACTTCTCAACATAATCATTATTTAGAGAATGATTTTTCATAATCATTATGGAGACATTTATCACATCGCTGGATCATTTTGTTTAGCCTCTTCTTGCTACCTGGTTATTGAGCCAGTTCTCGGAAACTTTTTGAACATCACTATATGATATAAACCTTGTTCCGGATAAGTGATTCCTCATTACTGGGAAAAGGAAATAGTCCTTGGGAGCCAGTTCAGGGCTGTATAGGAGTGGCCCCATATCTCCCACTTAAACGTTTCCAGCAATCCATCTGCCAGCTTCAAAACAACATCATTTCGATACCTTCTGTCTACTTATTGCTTTGCCCAAGTACAATTCAAAATTTGTCTGTGAATGTCCCAATGGTAAGATTCACAGAGAAATTGTTGGCCCACAGAAATCGTATCACTGTTCTCACATCTGTGCGATACCACTTCACTAAATATCTTGCCATTACTATCGTGGTTTCAAGTGTTGCACTAATACTATCGATCTGCTCGAACGATTGGTCTAAGACAATTAGCGTCATCTCTTTAACCTTTGAGTAAAAATATTCTGAACCACAATTTCTATTTTCCAAATATTGCTCTTGTAATCTTTTTTTGTATCACCCCTTCATACATCATTAATCACAATTTGTGGAAATTGTTTTTTATAACTTCTAATAATTATCTTTTATGATGGGTAATAGGAAATGGATGTTTATAATTCTAAATGCAATTTTTAAAAAATAATTTGTGAAAAGTAAATAATTAAAATAATTATTATACATATAATTGTGATAGATTTTTTTCTAATTTTGTAATGCACCAACGACAAATAATGTTGACACTATACACGTAATAAAAAATTGTGTTCTGTAAATTCCTATCGGTAATATAATATATTATGTTTTATAAATGTAAAAGAACAATAATTCCTTAAATTGTATTTTTGTACTATTCACTCATGTGTAAAATAAATAAATGCAAATATATTAAATATTTTTAGATTTAACTCAATCGTTAATAAGAAATTAACAACACATAAATCATTCTAATTTATTTCTAATAATACCTAGTACTAGAATATAAAAATGTACAAAATTTAAAAAATTCGAAGTAAAATTAAATATTTAAAAACTGCTTTATGCTAAATTCAATTTTGTCTTTCATTAAAAAAAATCTAAATACATTTCTCAACAGAAACGCATTTACAATCAGTTATCCTCAATAATTTAATTTAATTTTAGAGAACGTTTAGTTTTCCTTCCATGTATTTAAAATCAATGTTAATTTAATGACATTTAAAAATTTCATAATTTTTATTTGAAACTTTTTAATGCTTTTCAAAATTTTGGCATTTGAAGTTAAGATAATTCGTTAACAATCTGCATTTTCTTTATTGACATTCTTTGGACGAAAGTCATAAAAAAATTCCAGTATTTTCTTTTCTTTCGGTATTTTTTTAAAAAAATTATATTTCTTTATATAAATCAAAGGCCAGGAGCCGTCGATTAAGCCTTTTTTGAAACAACGAAATGTATTTGATTTTTTTACTTGTTCGTGGTTTGTGCTATCTTATTGTGATGCTTTTGATTCGGCTGACATATTAATAAACTTATATTTACTATTAAAATTCCTTATGTAAGTCCAGATTTTTATAAATTTGCAGTTTTTAAAAAAGTTGTTTTTAATAATCGTGTATAATAGACAAATTTATGCACGGTAAATGAATGAATCAATTATTTTTTTCTCAAAAACAATATTTTTGGTGGAGTCTCAAGAAAATTGTATCATAATCAGGGTTTGCTAATTTTTTTAATATTTTTATTAGCCTCATTATTCACACTAACTTTCAAGACATATTAATCAGTTTGCAGTTCCATTTCCATAAATATTAATTCGTTGCAACGCATTACAGCAAAAGGTAGCTCTGTTTTGCTATGATAGGAAATGTAATCAAAATATGTCTTAATAATTATTTTTTCAAATTTATATTGGTATTAATTGTTTTTCTTCCAATATTATGTATGATTTCAAATACAGCTTAAGCAACTTAAATTAAATTATCGTTTAAATGATAAATAATAATAAATAAATGAAATAGAATCCCAATAATAAAAATAAATAAATGCTTAAAGAATCCCAAATCATAGATACAATTCAGTATAACTATTTTAAGATCCAAATTTAAAGGATATCACTATGTGGGAAATTACTAACATTTTGTTTTTCTTCGTGTAATTTTCCAAATTAGCAATTTACATTGGAGTGAAATCTCTGTGTTCCTATTGATCAAAAATTGTGAATTAATTAAAGCTATTATTATTATAAATTAAGGACTATAAATTAGAAAATACTTAAAAAAGAACAGAAAATTCATTTTTGGTGGAAAAATAAAAGGATTACTTAAAAAAATTTAAAACCGTGAAAATTAATTAATATTTGATTAATTTATTGATTAATGAAATTGAGGTACCAACGCGATTCAAATTAAATATTTTACACTGGAAATGATGCAGGAATATTTTAGTATATTCATATCATAAGAATTTTAATTATCCAATTTTAAAACTTAACACTTTACCAAGAATTCCTTTATATCACTTTATAGTTCAAAAATTATGCATGTTGCTACCATATTTCAAAAAGCACATCCTAGTGATTTACATTTTGCATGATATATAACATGGTTAGGAGCAAGAATAGGAAGTTGAATTATATCATAAATTATTTACTTTGACGCCCCGAAATGAGAACATAAAATGTTTTACGCCTCGAATCTAATCACACTAAAACAGTAAGATTTAATGAAAACAATCACCTAACGCTTGTTCCTGGCTGAAAGTTAGAATCACTTTCAGCTAAGTTTAGCAGTTAAGGATCAGGTAAAGGTCATGTATTGAATAAAGACTAAATAAATGTAAAATGTACGTGAAGAAAGTTCAAAGTAATTAGATGGATGTATGTCTTTTAATTGCAATTAAATTGCAGATTTTTGTGTCAGACGACGCCACATCAAAATAAAAACTTTTGGAAAGACATTAAATGACCCGCATAATTTTAAAAATTAAATTAAATCGCATATATAAGAATTAAATTATATAATTAATTGCTTTTAATTTCATGAGCATGATACAGATGATTAAAATCGCATTTACTTTCCTTTCTAATTTTTTTCCTTGTTATTTAGCTGATTTGCTTTTTTAAACCCATTTCTCACGTCGTTTCTTTTACCATACTGATATTTTCAGAATTTAATTTTTTAGTCAATTGATTAATTTAACTACATTTAAAATCCCATCAGTAGAACATTTTAAGATATATCAAAATTTAATCCTCATAATTAAAGAGCGTAAATTTTAGAAAAAATGCTTTTAATTTTTCGTTATATTAATGAAAAAACCTAATACATGGAAGACTAAAAACATACACAAGTTAATATCATTCTTCAGACAATAAAAAAAAAGAAATTAATTTTTAAAACTTTTTACTAGATTCCATTCTATTAAATGAGAAGCTACTATATATTTGTCAAAGTTACATTTTATCCCAATCATTAAGGAAAACAAAAAAATAATTGAAATACTTCATATTATTATTTTCAGACTCTGATTGCATCAATTATACTTGTAATAAATGAAGCATTTATGATGCATGCATTAAAAATAATTTATTGCAATCTCAAATGGATGGATTGGTGCTTAGATTTGTAATATATTAATCCTTTGCCGTCGGAAAAGTATTTCGATGCATAATTATTCATTTAATTCAAAGACGTGCACAAGATTCACTTGTGACGTGCGATTAGTTAAGACATAATCTTGGTCCCAATTGCCACAACTAAAAGAAGAGGCACCTCCCCAGATTTAAATCACTAACTTTGTTGGCATGTTTCTTTATGGAGAGTACCATTAGAAGCCACAGAAACTATTTTTAACTATCAAAATTTAAAACTAAATAAATAAAATATTAAAATAATAGTGATTGAGAAGAGCAAATGATCGAGGACTGTTTATATATATTTATAAATACAGGGTAAGCCAGAGAAATTTATTTATTTTAAAGGTCAAATAGAACAAAAGTTCTGCAGTTATTGTTTTAATTCATTTTTTTATTTCAGAATTTGAGAATATAATATCCCTTTTTTTTCATGCAGTTTTGAAAATGACATCGTTTAAATGATGACCCTCATTGCACATACACTGTTTAAGTCGATTTTTGAAGTTCGAGTCCACTCTTTGCAGCATATCAATCGGTATGTTGGCAGTGGAGTCGTGAATGTTCTCCTTGAGGTGAGCAATTGTCCTTGGTCGATTGACATAAACCAGGGATTTCAAATGAGCCTCGTCACTGAAAAAACGGCAGCGTCTTCAGGCAGTTTCTCAAGCAGCATTTCACATGCATTTTGACGGGCAACAAAATCGCACTCAGTTAATTCTTGCACAGCAGCCAATTTATAGGGTTAAATTGAAGGTCTTGATGGAGAATTCGTCGAACAGTGGTGTCAGAAATTCCCAGAGCAGATGCGTTTTTGCGAGCCAAAAGCAGCCTCATTCTTTCGACATTTTCCGGAGTTCTGGTGGTCCGTTGATGCCCTAGTGATTCTTCTAGGTTTAGCGATACTTCCGATATGAGTTAACCCACGACATAATCGAATTATGGCCAGGAACGGGTCTATGAAGAGGAATTTAAAAGCTAGCGTGGAAGGTTCGTTGCGTAGCAGCAAGGGAGCGACCGTTAAAAAAGAAGCTGTCGATGGCGAATACTGCTATTCTCTAGACCAGAGCATGAGGGCAACTGACTGGAGTTAAAAACAAACTTGGGAACTTCCCCTTAAGTAGCGCTACTTATCACCCATCTACCCACACACACACACACACACACACACACACACACACACACACACACACACACACACACACACACACACACACACACACACACACACACACACACACACACACACATATATATATATATATATATATATATACACACACACACACACACACATATA
>JAPMOQ010022913.1:4714159-4733900 GCA_026543055.1 Argiope trifasciata
TTAAGGAGTTGAGAAAAGAATCAATTGAACTATTGAATTGCGCTAGCCAATTGAAATCAAATTTTAATTTGAAACCACCCTTAGAATAATAAGATCAGTAAATAATTTCATTGATACAAATCATTACGTTACACATATTCCAAAATATAGATATCATACTCTTAATGCTTTTATAGATTTGGCTCGAAATTTGAAAATTAGATTTGCATTTTAAGTGCAAAACTTTTGTACCAAATTTTATTCGTTTAATTCCTTATGTTTTATAGTTATTGAGAGTTTATACTCGAATAGCCAGATACACATACTATAATCAAATAGATTTCATTTAAAACTTAAGAGGAATCTGCAACACTTTTTAAAATTATTTATAACAAATTTCAGCCTATATCAAAGCATTTTTGTCTTATGCTCAGAAGCAAACATACATGTATAATGACAAAAATGACACTTACAGATTTAGAGAGTTGAGAAAAGAGGATGTTTCCTAAAATCTCGAATATACAACGAATATTTTGGTGTGTACTTTATGTAGTTTAAGTAAGAGAAAGTTTTAAAAAAAGGGAAATTATTTTTTTTACTGAAATATACAAATCAAAAATAAATATCAGAAAAATCAATTTCACAACTCATTTTATTTCAGCTCTAAAAATCTTTTGTCGTTTTCCATGACATAACTTCTGTAAAGTTTCGTGAAATCCTTATTACTCCATACTCAGATACTGAAAAATTGAATCATTTTAATTACTTTTCAACCCAAGTGAACTGGTTTTCGATTCATTAATTTCATCGTTCCTTTCTAATCAGACGAAAAATTCCCCCTCTTCTCAATTCTCGATGAGATATGGGAAATCATTTCGCAAATGGGATTACTCACCATACAGACTAAGAGAGAACCCTGATGTATTCTTTTATCTTTTTTCTCAATCACAGAAACAAGGAAAGGGGTTTGAGAACTTTTCAAATCTGATCAATTTTAATTATGTATTATGCAGTGAATAATTCTGTGCATTGAATTGTTATTTCAAACTATATGTAATGAGATAGAACCGTGAAATTAGAGTAAGCTCGGATTTCAGGAAAATTTTTCTTTGCAGAGTGTATTATAATTGTCATCGATTTATATACATATAATATAGTTTTAATTTTAGAAAAATATAATTATATTATTATTGCATATTCTAAAGGCTTTTAATGAACTAATTTTTTTATTTAAAATTTTAATCTTTCAAGAATATTTTACTGAATTTGACTAACAACATCATAGAGCTGTATACAAATGTAGATTTCATAATATTTTCAGCAACACTGCCTCTGAATCAAACAGCATGATGTCTTAATTTATCTCATACGAAATTTTCTCAATGTGGGGGTATGAACTTTCTTTAATGGTTTGAAACTAGATATTTAAATTCAATTAAAAATGGAAAAGTTATTGTATTTATTGGAGTATAAACAACATTACTAATGAAATTTTATATATATCTTAGCATATTTCTTGCGCTTTTTTCCAAATTTCCTATTTCTAATCATCGGGCAAATCAGTCTATTGACACAAAAGTATAAGGTTATCACTTTATAAGTGAAATTTCTACAATATTATAAAATAAATAGCACGAATCATTTTCTAAACAATTATTAAAATATCTCCTTCATGTCTATTACAATACGATTTTCATAGTAAAACGTTTTAAGTGAAATAAGAAAGATTCATTCTTTAGAAATCAAATAATGTTGCTTTAAATATACGGAAAAATGTGTTATAAGAATAATAATCTATAAATTCGAAACTCTTTCAGAAATTAAGAGAAAAAAAAAGAAAGGAAGAATTCAGATAATGTATAATTTGGAAATCAAGTTGTAACTTAAGCTGTCAAAAAATCGCCAAATGTATGCATTATTTTCTAATAATTTTATTTCAGTTAGTTGAAATTATGCCTGAACCAGCAATCTTTATCGATTAAACAAAAAATATTTTAACTTGTTGTTTATTTTTGAAAACACGATACTTGAGTTAGGAATAACACTGCGATTTCCAAGGAAAAAATCTACAACAGCAGACGATAGATAATTGAAAATCGATTCAATGAAAGCTGACTCCAAAATAAAACCACATTGTCAGACGATAGATATTTCAAAATTTATACTGTGAAGGCCGACTTAAAAATAAAAAAGGGATAATTATCTAATTTCTTTCCCCCGCATTTTGAGGCTTCAACAGTTTGTTGCCTCCACGGTTTGAGGCTTCAAACACCTCAAATGAAAACAATATCATGTTATCACATGGTATAAATTAAATCACAATTTGTTCATAATTTTCTGAAAAAACGTTATATTGCTCTTATTCATGATTGTCTTAAATAAATACATTTACATTTGCAATAAAAATTAAACTAGCGAGAATAGACTCCCCGAAACTTTCCCGCATGCTATGCCAGAAAATACATTGCATAGTATTGACATATTATAGTTATCCTTGGCATGAATTCAGTACTTTTACTGAATGAATCAGTCATGTCAGCCATGGTGAATAATCGACGACATGCGGTTGATAGTTTCGGAAAATCAAATTTCTGTTTCATGTGCGTTTTTCTCAAGTAATTAAGACACTTGTAGTTACAAAAACGTTTTAACATATTTAAGTCATTGCGTTTTAGAATTGTCCCGTTTACATATTTCTAAAAGTCTAGACCGATAGATGATGGTTAACCATATAGTACTTGACTTGAAATTTGATAGAAATGTTTCGACATAAATCATAAATGTTTTATTTAAAAGTAAAGCACGATAATTTTAATCATTATTAATTTCGTTTTGTAAACAGCTGTTCAATAAGATTGGCAACAGTGATATTTTTGGAACTTTTGAATTTGTTGTTCATAAAAACGATAATAAGTTTTGAATGTAAAATTTATTAATGTAATGTAATTATTGTAAAATAATGTAATTATTAATGAAATGTAAATTTATTAATATTATTTATAACATAATAAGATTTAGTTTTATAGGAAGTTAGTCTACATTTTTTTGTTGTTGGCGCATGGACACAACATATATCTATGTGGTATATTAATTTATTTCTAGGCATAGAATTGTTTTGCACTTATTATGTTAAACTTTTCCTTGTTTTGTACTAATTAGGTTTAAATTTTCATTGTTTTGTACTTATTATGACAATATTTTCCTTTTTTTGTACTTATTAGGTTACAAGTTTCTTTGTTTACCACTTATTATCCTGAAATTGTCTTTGTTTTGAACTTATTATGTTAAAATTTTCCTTGTTTTGTACTTATTATATTAAAATAGAACATCAGGAAAGACGAACTTTCACTGAACCGATATATCTCGACATTTGACAACAAAGTTCTACGAATTTGGTAAAAAAGAACGTTTAGTAAATTTCAACAGTCTAGACCAGAGCATTTTTTATTTATCTTTGTTACAGAAAGACATCTTTCAAAAACGGGAATTGAAAACAACAGAGATTCTTCAAAATCTCAAGAAGAAATCTCTTTTCGCAGCTTTGGACGATTACTATATTTTCTCTACAAAGGATATTCATGAAGGTAAATATATATATAAATGAGGACATCGTTTATAGTTTTAATACAATGATACGTCATATTTAGTCGCATTCATGGTTACTGTTGTGTACATACACAAATTTAATGCTTTTGATTTTATTATAGAAAACGCTCTTGATATCCCATTCATCACTTTAAATTTACCAAATTTCAAAAACTTTCATAAATGAAACTGTCATCCAAAGCCATGCGGCTAACAAATTACCGTCCCTTACAACATAGTTCTCTGACGATGAGCTCAACTGCTTTCTGTCGACCGATAAATAGACGCCAAAACCATGGAAACGACACTTAGAAACAGCTAATTTACTCTGAACAGGAGCCAAATCCTTTTTCCTCTTTCTATCTTCTTTCCCGCCATTGAGTTAATTAATTATTCCAGACTGAAATAGTCTCTATGCTACGAAAGTAGTTAATGAAGTGGCAGATGGGTTGAACGTGGCACTTGCCCTCTGATGAAGTATGCAGACGTGTGCTGTTTTTTAAACAGTTTTTCTAATCTGGAATTCAAATTTGTATGCTCAATTAACAATCAAATCAAATCAATCAATCATAATTATTTTTATTGGAATTTAACGTTATTATTATAAAGAATTGTTAAAAGTTGAGTTGTTGTTTAGTTGTTTAATTGTTAAGAATTATATATATATATATATATATATATATATATATATATATTTGTGTGTGTGTGTAATATGGTGGTCTGGAGTGAAGGGAAAATATTCTATGAACTATAATTCAACAATAATAGAATTACCGGATAGTTAATTGAAATCCAACATACCTTAGATGACATAATAAAAGATTGACATGGATAAAAGAAAGAGTTTCATCATGCCCAAGGTTTAACATTAAACAGTACGGCCAATTAACAAATAAGTTTACAAAACCAATTAGTCACAAAACCAATTTCAGCAACTTTAAAGGCATTATGATTTACCTGCTATAATTCAAGCAAAAAATCTTAATCTATGATATTAATTTTATTGAATTTCCTCTTCATATAAGTGAACAAAAATCCATGTTTAAAATTTCCTGTTGGATTTCGAAGACAAGGATTTTTAAATCGTATCCTTTGCTCCCAAATTTATTGTTTGTCGTTATACTCTAAATTTCAATTAATTTTTAGACGGTGGCTAAAGTCTAAAAGTTAAATAGGTCGCTAAAGTTAAATAGGTGGCTAAAGTCTAAAAATATTCCCAGAGGATCATACTGATTGATTCTAATACACTGAACTTTCGATATAATTTATCAGACACATAAATTCTTTATGTAAGATATAATTAAAATTTATCATATCTGAAAAGTTCTCAAGCTGATTTCCATGTTTCTACTGTTAATTAAGAAAGTAAATGAATAAAATAAATCAAAATAATTCTTTCTTACTCTGGATTACAATAAATTTCGTTTACTAATTGATTTCATGAATGATAGGAAATATGCTAAAGGCAAAATTATTTGTTTAGTTGAAAAAAAACACAATAAAGTTAATGAATTGGAAAACAATTCAATCGAGTTGGAAAGTAATTAAAATGATTCCACATATCAGTATCTGTCAATTAGATGTTAAGGGATTTATGTAAAACTTCTGCAGAAGTTAAGAAGTTATTATAAATGACGATTGCAGTGATAAATTATGGAAAGTAATTTAGCATTGAAGTAAATTAATTTTTGCGATTAATTTTCTACGAAATTCTAGTTTATCTTTCATAAGTATCGATTTCAGATATTGCAATGAAGAATATTTATTTTTTTCTTCAGTAAAAATTATTTTAACTATTACTACCTTTTTATTATAATTAATAAAAGTATGACTGTAAGATGTAAATTAATGATTAAATGATGCAATAACCATTAAAAAAATGTAAATAACGCCCTCAAAAACTAGGATGAATTTGAAATAGCTTTTAAATTAGGTTCCTTCATAACCATTTTAAACAATTTAATTTAAATTAATGGTAATAATTTTCAAAAAAATGCTTATACAGTTAAATGTGTTTGTAGTTCCTTAATAATAACTATTTTATGATAAAATTATAATTATTTTTGTTAGCGAAATTTTTTTACTCCTTAATATTTTTTATTATATTTAATAAAAGAAGGAATGTAAAATATGAAATATAATTTATGTAGGGAAGAATTGGAAGGGAGATTCGATAAAATTCGAGAAGCTGAATTAGATACACACATTTAAAGGTCTATAACATTTCTTAGTTGTAACAATTTTTAGGAAAGGCCTTATATCTTTAAATATATTTACAGTTTCTTCATTATAATTACGTTTGGTAACTCAGCTCGGTACTAAACCGCATTTAACGAGTTTGTTGATTTAAGAATAGTACAAAAATACCCAATTAAAATTCAAATTTCAGTATTTCAATATCAATACTAATGCCTTTTACATAATTATGTGCAGAAAACATACACTCTTTGTGCGTATCAGTACAGGAGAAATAATAACGTCATAAACAGGCATAATTCCAGTCTTTATTACTAAAGTTGCACCGAGCATCAAAGATAATATTCTAGGGTCAGTTCAACGCATAGGATATGCATGTGGTCGTCTGTACCTTATTCAGTAATAAATACTCTCATTCTAGGCAAAGATCTGTAGTACAAAAATTTTTATGTGTACAACTGAAATAGAATGCCTACCTTGAAACCGTCGGACTCATATAGAGGGCATGGGGTTATGTTCTGCTATAAACATAATTTTTATCGCAGTTTCCCTCTTTAATCCTTGGTTTAATGTATCATTTGACCAATCTTCTTGGTAAACAGCTAACTCTTTCACTATTGCCAGCCAGGAAGTCACCTGGATTTATGGAGATTATTAAAAATATCGATTTTTCCTAAAATAGATTGCGATGCAATAAAGTAACTTCTTTTTCGTTCTACTTCAGATGATACCTATTAAAGTTTTCAGTTAAAGATTATCAATATATTTTCGAATAGTTGTAATCAGATATTAATAGTTCTATTAACAAGCAGAAAATTTAATTGAATCTTATTGAAACTAAAACGAGTTGAGAAGGATATTAATATGATATATGAAATGTTGAATTTTTCATCCAAGAAATTAATTGGAACGTAAATAAGTTAAAATGGATAACGAATAATTCGATTGTAGAAATATCTTTTAATTACGTTTGATCATTTTAAATTTTTGCTTTTAATCGATTATAGGACGTCATTTATTTCATTATATTTACTTTGTTAACTTGGAGGATTAATGCAGCTTCATACCACCGTGAGGTAATAATGGCTGTGTATAACCCCCCCCCCCAAAAAAAAATATTGAGAGAATAAAAATGTAATTTTACTTCCAGAATTAGGGCGCTTTAAAGGTAAGCATTATACTTTAGTTAAGAAATAATTTTTATATTTGTAAGTTCCAATTCCTTATTTTTGGAAGAATTAATTTGAATGGTTTCTACAGAAGAAACTCTTGTTCAGAAATTTGTGAAATTTTATATAGAATGACAATAAAAATATTTAAAATTGTGTAAATGAATAAAAACATTATGACCCCTGACCCCCTGGAGAACTTTATTAATGAATTAGTATTCTATATTTATTACATTAAATGCGATTCTGATAGTTTACAAATGTTATTACAGCAAAATAAGTTTGATATAACTGCCATATTTTTCAGCCCTTTTCTGAAACCTTAAGATAGCATGTTCCAAAATTCATGCAGTGTTGTATTCATTCTAGTGTTCATGCAGTGCAAAATTCATGCATTTTAGAAATTCTAAAATTATGTCGTGCAATATTATCTTTAAGATTAGGAAATTCTTGGATTATCTCAATTTGCTCTAATTTCAAAGGTCTAAAAATGCAAGAGTAATATAGATTGTGCTTTGAAGTACAGAAAGGAAGCGACGGCTGATAATACATTCTTCAATAAAGTAATATTTGATGAGGTTCTTAATTAAGCTTATTATATGTGGAAAAGTTCCGTGTTGCCTATCTACCATTTGCAAAATTTGGTAAATAAATTGGATATTTTATATATGTTTAGTTTATATTTCATTCTTATTTAGTTCGCCACATTATTTCAGTTTTTGACAGAAGAATACTGTTACGAGGTGGGCATTTTGTTCCATTGCTTTTAACACTAGTATTTTAGTCGGTTTCCTAAAAGTATCAAAATAAGAATTTTGTGTTTTTTTAGATTAGTGATGCATTGATTATCTTGTTTGGGGAAAAGTTTCACTGCAGATTCAAAATCCATTAAAATAGCTGTTAATTTTTCTAAAATGGTCTGGAATTATTATTAGGTGTAAAAAGATTTTAAAGGAATGAAATCGTCTAATAAATCAAATATTTTCTCGATTCAACAAGATCTTGTCTTCTTCAGGATATGAAGTTAATTCACATCTTTTTTCATTACTTGTTTTCTTTCTCTACAATTAATTAATTATTCTGATATTAAGAAACCCGTTTAGAATTGAAATAATCAATTACGACATAAATTAGATGTCTGTAAGTTTAGGTTTAGTATTTAAGTTTTCGGACAATGAATGCAGGTTTGCTCTTTTCATGATCAAGAATTTAGAAAAACACACATTTAATCAGCTATTTTTTTGGATGAAAAGTGTAATTAGAGAATTCAAGATAAAAATCAATTTAATTTTTCACAAATTTCTCCGGTTTAATTACTAACATGTGTACATCAAAGAAACATCTGCATATAGACTAAGTAAAAACTGGTCGGAACTTTCTTCCCGAAACTTTCGCGCATACGCTCCACTAAAAGCCTTAGTTTCTTTATCCACTTAAAATTATATATCTTAGATTATAGTTAAAATTACTTACCATGCACTGCATCTGTGAAAAATAAATATGAAATAAAGATCTTTAGCATGAATCCGTAACTTTCACAATTCTACTGCCAGAATGTGTATTTTGAACTCCTTTTTGACAGCGGATTTGACGATATGAATATGAAAAATAATTCAGTAGTAATCACAACTTAATATACCTAATTTCATCGATTTACATAATTCAGAAAATTTAGATCGACAGGAACTCACTCTTTCGAAGGAATTGCTAAAGAATTTGGCCGTCATCTATATTTTAGACAAGCTGATACCCGGCGCGTTGCTGCCATTGAAAGAAATAACATTAAGTGTAATCAATCAATAATTTGGCAGTGTTTTATAGAAATAGGATGAACTGTACGACAGTACATAAAATACGAACAAACAAATATTCTTTTTTATGTATTATATTTGTGTATTCTTTTAAAATTTTAAAACCTGGTGTTCTTGGAGAATGGTAATCAAAGAAATTTTTTATTGTATCTCGTGACTCGTTTGTATTCGTTCAGAATTCTCAAATTTAATTTTAGAAAATGTGATTAAAATATTTTTTTTAAAAATGGGTTAAACATAGAAAATATTTTTATACCATAAAATCATTAATATATTTGAAAAGATAATTTTTGAAAATTAGGATGGTGCAAAATCATTTTTACTACAATATTTTTTGTAGTTACTGCGAAAAACTCTAAAATTTAAATAAAATTAAAAGCCCTTAGGGTTGGACTCCCCAAAACTTTCTCGCATAATCTGTTATGATATTGTTACCTCTGAGAATTATTTGCATGACATTTATGTACTATACTTACAAAATTGTTATAAATAATTGTTTGTAATAGTATACTTAATAAATAAATAATTGTTATTATAATTGTTTTATACATTTGTATATTGCTATATTATAAATAGTCACAAACCTTGAGCTTGGATTTAGCATTTCTACAGAATCTGCTATCACCTCGGCGAGTTATTTGGAAACTATTCCTTGGTAAATAAATGCAGTTGAGATTCAATTTTTCTTTTAATTTTAGATAATTAATTATGTTACTTTTATAACCATCCCATAGGAGTAAACAATAAGCTGACTAAGTTTCATCGCAGTCGGGTGAAAGGTTTAGGGAGGCATAAGATACATACGTTTTTATTTATATAGATGATGTATTAAATTCCCAAACTTCCTTTATGTAGATCTTCGTCTTCCGTAATTAAGAGAGTTCCCTTGTTCAGGAGCAGTCAGCGAGGCAGAGTTGCTGGGAATAGATTTACTCCAAAATATGATAGAATTTATGTAGATTCCATAGAATTCTACTAATTGCATGTGACGAATTACAGCTATCTACCCAAATCGATTAAGAACTATCGTATTCAGAAAATGACAGAGTGAGTGACAGAGAGAAAAAACAGGATGCAAGAAATGTGTCTGTGCCACTCAAAGTGGTTGAAACATGAAGACTCTTCAAATTTGAATTTTTTAATGATCATACTTTTTAATAAATACTTTCTCCATATTTCATAGATAGGGAAACATAAATATTTATGCATGTTCTAATTATTTGTAAATATGATCTTTCTCTTTTGGTACTCTTCTCTCCTTTTTTGTTACGAACCAGATTTCTGCAATTTATTCTCAGTTGCTAAATTAGTTTCTGCTTCTGTTTTTAAAAGTACCTCCTTAACTTTGAGACTTATCAGCACTTTCAGGGTGTACAGAAAGAAAAACAATCCCCAAGGGAAATCTCTTTAACCAATTAACATTCCGTACAACACAGAGCTCCAACAATGTTTTTAATCACTTTCCGTTAGCAGACAAATAGACGTCAAAAGTACAAGAACGTCATTTAGGAAGAGTTTATTTTATCCTGAACTAAATAGACAAGTCTTTTTTCTTCTTTTTTAGTTGCCTTTAGTTTGTTGATTAATTATTCAGAAATGCAGCAATCTCTGCAGCACTGAAGTAGGTACTGAAGTAAGAAAATAGATGAAGCACAGATGGATATGCATTCTAATTTTGAGATGAATTTGTAATTTGCAGGTATTTACAATTTTTATATACGCAAAATTAAAAGAAGAATTTATTAAAAAACTATGGTAAAAAGTAATAACAATCTTTTGTTACTCGCAAATTATACTCTTATTTGTTACAGTTAGCTGTCTAAAAAGAGTAAGCTAATAAGATAAACTTTAATTGCCTAAAAATTTTGTGAATAAAAATTAACTACGGTTAATTTAATCCTTTCACTCTTTCAACTTGGAAAAACCAAATTTATTCGTTGATTACTAATTGATTTTCTTATAAGTTTAATGTCAAGGAGTTTATTTTTCTTCTGATTTAGTTATAAAATAATTAAAAGTCCAGCCATGAAAATCAGGAACAAATCTAATAAGCCTATCTTGTCTTCATAAAACAGATATATTGGATTTGATGTATAATAATACAATTTCAAAGTCATGTGAAAGATGATGTTGTCAAACTCAACACTTTTAACGCAAAAGAAACTTGTCTTCTATTTGTAACCTCATATTATGTCGGACATCATAAAAGTTATAAGATTAAGTTTGAAAATTGATTAAACCCGAGATTTTAAACATAATCTTCATTATCAATAGTTCCTCCGATTTTTGTCCGTATATGTTATCGTTGTCAAGAAGGAAAAAAAATCACAGAATCGATGTTATCTTTTTATATTTTTAAATAATATTTTTATTGTCTTGGTATGCTGTGATTTGTTCGACATTCATCATTTCACCGAGGAATAACTCAAATTTTTTTCAGAAAGCATATTTCAAATATACATTAGAATTATGAAAGAAAATATATTGTTAAACATTATTTTTATATCACTGTATATTTGTGTCATATACACAAATATATTTTGTTTCGCGTGCAGTATTTGTCATTTTTTAACGACGAAGACATTGCTAGAATAAAAATTAAAATAAAGAAATACTGCAATCGCAAAGCAACTAACAGGACAAAAGTTTTCGGTCAAGAAAAGTAAGAAAAGCAGTACGCATGCAGCGATAAATAAATAGCGAATAGAAATCTGGACAAATAATTGAATAATCTAGGAAAAGATATGAGACAAAATATGTTTAATAACATGAAATACTTCAGTCTTACAAGAAGGTAAATACATAGTTTTAAAAAAATGGAAATTGTCTGATTTTATAACGAAGATTGTGCTATTGAAGTAGATGGCATTTCTCGAGAAGAGTATAGAAAGTCTTTTGTCTTTACATTGGAACTTTTATTTAATGGATTACAGTGGAATTGTATTAATTCATAATGAAAAGCTAAAACATTCAACTCTAAAAATATGAATATATGATTAACATAGATTTCAAGTCATAATAAATACTGATTCAAATAATATTTTCATCAATTTCCTCTTTAAATCTTAACAAAATTTAGATCTGCAGGAATTATTAATAAATTCTCTTTTTAAACACTGGCATAGTTATAAAAAGAATTTTTTTTTTCAATTCTGAGTTGACAATAATATACTCACCTTTGCAAAAGTACATTTATGTAATTATCCTGTATTTTGTAAGGATTTATTTATATTATTTATTATCTAAACTAAAATTTCTATATGGATTGAAATCAGAATTTGTCATAAGACTACAATTATAATAACAAAAAAGAGCATATCAAATTTAAAATATTTAAGCTAATGCATTTTTGAATTATTCGCTTTTACAGACTGACAGATCACATTATTCATAACATCGATTGACTTGAATCCAAATAATTTGGAGGTTATCTACACTTTGGATGCCAAGACGGTGTGTCCAAACATCATCTATCAAGCTATCTTCATTTTATAGACAGTGTTAACTTATATTCGGGCAGCAGGACAGAACAGATTTCCTTTGAATGCATTCCACAAATTTTGTCAGTCATCTACACTGCTTGGCAGTTGTAAGGGAACAAGTGTTTTATGCAAAATTGTGCCTCAGACAACTAGCCAATAAAAATAAACTCAAGTTGAGAGGGAGTGATAGACCAGGAATCGTTATCTATATAAAAAACATTGCATACAAGCTCATGATTAGCACGAAAATTTATGCTGTTTGTTGTTTGATCCAAAGTAGAGCAGGATGTTATAAAAGTTTTTTCTCCGAAATTCTGTTTGGTTTTTGCAATAATTAAGAGCAAAATGGCAGCAAAACAACATTTGAGGGCCTACAATCATCGATGAGCAGTTGAACGACTGGAAGCTGGTCAAAGTGTCAATTCCATAGTTGCTGCAACGAGTGTATCAAAGAGTGTCATTTTGCGATTAAAGAAGGTCTCTGAAGGTGGAAATACTTTGAAAGAGCATGCCAGGAGTCATGGTAGGAACACCACACCTTTAGAGGATCGTTTATAGCCCCCGTGACAAAAATTAACAGAAATTTAAATCCTGGCAAAATAACTGCAAACCTTGCAAACATTACTTGTATGCCTGCTTCTTAAAGAACCATCTCACAGTGATTAAATCAAGTTTGTTTGTATGCACGGAAGCCTGTTCGTTGCATTCAGTTTCAGCCACGTCGGGAGAGATTACTCTAGTGGTAGGAACATGTTGGTTGAGATATCCAAAATCGATCATCGATGTTCTCAGACTAATATCGTTTCAGTGTGACAAATGATTCTGCCCACCAATTACTGTAAAGAGTGCATTGAACATGCTATGCACGTCAGTTTATTAGTGAATGTGATCATACGGCCCAGGCATGACGGTGTGGGCAGGCACACACATCTTCACATCTTTGAGCGAGGAAAACGTTACAAAGCAACGGTATTTTAGATAGATTATTCTGGATCATGTTCGTCTTTTAGGGTTATAAATCCAGACTTTTTGTTTACAGTCGATAAGGCACTGTCACACAGAAGCGTTGAGGCATCGGAAACACTACAAAGTGAAAATATTGTCCATATGCAGTAGCCCGATTATTCTCCCGACCTTAATTTCATTGAATATGCCTGGAATGCAGACCTGTTTCACAAAGAACCAGTCAGTACAAGAGCAGTACAAGAGCTCAAAATCGTCTTGAGAGAGAAGTGGAATATTATCCCCTAAGAACTCCTCGATAATTTAGTGGAGACATGAAAAACAGATGCAAAATATGCGTTAGTGTCGGTGGTCGTCACAAATCTTTCTAAGGTACTCATGCCTGCATCATCTGAAGATCAATTTTTGATTACATAAATTATATTTCACTACGTTGTGATATTTTTATAATAATATCTAGCAGGGGTGGTTTCATGGGAACGTTCTCGTATACTCTCCAAAAACTAGTCTCATGACTCCTAATTTTAAAAAAAAGCGGAATTATGTGGCTGGAATAAAATTCTAGACCTTGGGTAATGGCACGAATGACATGCACTGAGTTGTAGAAAAACAGTTAGAGCACATAGGTGAGAATCTAGAATTTTTTTGGAAAATATTGTTGAAAATATTTTCCTGAGACGAGTGAAATGAAAATTTGGTTTCAAACCAAAGTCATAATAACAAGATCATATAACGAATTTCATTAATTTAAGCCATTCAGTTACATATTTATGAAAATTCCTACCGGCAATCCATCAGCCCTTTAAGAGACATGGTGCAAGATTCGAAAAACATATACCTAAATTTTCGATGCTAAATCTGTGAAGCAAATAATATAATGCAATTCTTTATGTTTTGTAGTTATAGAGCTGCTAACTTTTGCTCCGATACTACAAACAAACTTCATCTGAATTGATTTGCTTTTAATTATTTATTATAAAGCTTTTTATTTTAATCCTGCTCTAATTTTTACTTAAGTCGTTTTACCAAATTTCATCCACCAAAATCAAAGAGCTTTTTGCTTGAAGATAGACAGCTGGACATAATTTCCAAAATGTGTATTTTGTATTTTGGGATCTCTGAAAAGAAGATATTTACTAAACTCTGATATAATTTGAGAATTAATGTATGTAACGGAAAAAGTAAAAAAAATAATAATATAATGCTAAAATCTTGCATAACTTGATCATTGCCATATACCTTATAACAGAGAAATAAATAAAGTGGAATTATGTTATAAAATAGTAAATGTATTTTATAACATGTAATAATTTTTTTAATTATGTAATAAAATTAGTAAAATATTGGAATTAGTAAAATAAAAAGTAAATATCAGGGAAATTAAATCTACAACTCATTTTATTTCCTCTCTAAAATTGTTTTTACCATTTACAGAGCACACCTCAAGTAATAGTTTCACGAAATCCTTATTACTCTACACTCAGATATTGAAAGATTGAATCATTTTAATTACATTTCAACCCAAATGAACTGGTTTTCGATTCATTAATTTCAGGGTTTATTTTTAAACAGACGAAAAATTCCCCCTCTTTTAAATTCTCGAAGCGTTACGGGAAATCATTTCACAAATGGGATTGCCATACTGAATAAGAGAGAACTTTGTTTTATTCTTTTCTCTTCTTTCCCTAATCACAGTAACAGGGAAATTGGTTTGAGAATTTTTAAAATCTGATCTGTTTTGATTATGGGTTATACAGCGGATAATTCTGCAAAGTGAATTTTATTTCAAACTGTATGAAATGCATTAGAAACATGAAGTTAGAATGAGCATGGCCTTTTGGTAAAATTTTCTTATTTAGTCACATTTTCTGGGTTTATTTACGAATTAATTGGAATTCAAAATATAGTAACAGACATTTGATTTGTAAACTAAACTTTCATTTTGGAAATTTTTGCTTTAAAATTTCTATGAATAGTTACAACCAGAAGAATTAAAAATTCGATTTTTGTTCAGTGATATAAAGAAGAAATATCCTGTAATGTAATAAGCATAGAGTTAAATATATTTGTTTGAATTATGATAGATTAATTACATTTATAGTGAAAAAACTGATACAAGGTTAAACCTGATGGATTATATAAATCCATATTTTAATCTTGCTTTTCATTGGTATTAATACCTGTAACAACATATGATGGTCCCTTCCGTACATGCCATTTATTGATATATTTTATTTAAGATAATTTGAATATAAATTAATTATCAGATAAATCAACTAAGTTTAAACTAAAATAAGAAATTTCCTAGAGAATTTCATCGCAGTTCTCTTTAGATACAGGGAAGAATAATCGATTATAAAGAATGAATTTGTCAAAGATTCGTTTTCATAGATATACGTATAATATTATTTTTAAAAAATATGCTTATTATTTCCAATTTTCAAAGTGTTTTCTTCAACACAAATCTTTTTTAAAGACAATTTCTTGAAAGGGTATTAAATATATGTAATTTTGCGAGAAATGTCACTTTATAATTTTGAATTCAAATATAATTCATATATTTTATTCTTTATTAATTTTGTTTAATTTATATTTTATAATTGCTGGTTAGACTAATCAAACATTCATACTGGTATGAAATGTCCAAAGGTTCAGCAACTAGAATAAATCATTTCAAATTAGTTTAATGGTTTATAAATTTCTGGGTTGGCTCTTTGTTGTAGTTTTATTAGCACAAGAGCCAATGTAAGCCATACTGCCCCCGACATATGGTTCATAAAAAAATTTAATACAACCTAAAATACTTTTAACATGAGCAACATATGTCTTAAAAGTCTATGTTCAAACTAAAATGAAATTGTAGGAAATTGAACAAATTTAAAATTTTAGAGTTAAATTGGAATGATAAAAATCAATTGTCCTTATGAATTTAAAAATAACTTTTCAGGATTTTCTCCCAATCCCTTTGGCATGTTCCTTGATGAAGAATTAAAAAAAAAATTTAAACGATGATAATAAAAATCAGGACATTCAATAAAAATGTGATGAATCCTTGAAATCAGTTGGCATCTTGAACAGAAATAAGCTTGATCAACAAATAGAAGATGTTTGTGAGTTATGTACGTATGACCAATGCGGAGTCGAGTCAATTTGACCTAGGACTCTCGCATTGGATGAGAAGGCTAGGATTGTTGGTTTTATGCTACGCAATTTATTATTTATCTGCTGATTCCATGATTGTTGCAATAACGAATGAATATGCCTTAAATAAATGTTCTTAGCGTCAGAGAGGGTCATTTCATGCTGCATAAACAAAGTTGCTGTTTCAGCAGCGTTATCCTCCAGCTCATATCTAATTATTCTGACATGACTCGGGACCCAATAGAATTATAGTATTCATTTCTGGGAATCTCTATTATCGAAAAATATCTTTATTTAGAAATAGAAAGATATCTAGACTTTTTCAATGACCATCTAGGTGTAAATTTACCAATTGACTCATAGCCCTATCCTGAAGGCTTGCTGTAAACGGAATAGGATCATTTTATTTAAAATATTATTCCTCCAAGAATACTTTACATAATAGGATCTAAAAAAACTTTGTATAAATTTAGATTTAAATAAGTTTTCATCTGAAATGCTACTGCTTTAAAAAATCTTGTAATTTATCTCATATAAAATAGTTTTCGATTAGGAGGTATAGACTTTCTTTAATGGTATAGATTCTTGATATTGGACCACAAATCAAAATGCTTCACCTCCTTATATTTTTCGGTGTATAAAACATATATCAATGAATCCTATACTTTTTGCACTTTTTCCCGAAATGAGTACTACTTTCTAATCATCACGCAAACAAATTCATTGAAACAGTAAGCATAAGGTAAGTAATGTATAAATAAATGTCTAAAATATTATATGAGTGTAAGAATATTTTTCTAAACATTTATTGAGATATCTCCTTGAAATGTTTATCACAATAGGATTTCCATTGCTAATGCTTTTGAGTAAAACTAGTAAGATTCGTTGTATATAAATAAGATAATGCTACTTAAAATATAAAGAAAAAAGTGTTTTAAAAGTAATAATTAATAAATTCGAATTTTATTCCAAAATTGAAAAAAAAACATTAATTTTTTTAGCAAATTTATCTTATTTACAGTTATCCTAGAGCAAATAAGTTTTCATTTTCATTAAAAATAAAATTAGCTAGAGGAGTTTTCCAAAACGTTTTTAGTATAAATTCTAATAATCCTAGAGAATGCCTTGAATAAATTTAATACACAACACTTACGAAATACTTTTGATGTGAATTAAGTCTTTTTACTAAATCTATCATGTCAACGAGCTATTTGGCTATTATTTACAAGCAAGGCTATTAGTAAATCGATGTTTTGTTTTCTATGCTTCTTTTCCAACCGATTTAAATAAAAATTTGAAACAAAATTTACGCTTAAAACAACCAAATTCCTTACTTTATATATTTAGAGGAATGCAGCTTTGAATTATCGTGTTTATGTTTAGTAAATTACAGACTTATAGACAGTCAAGCCATTGTTGTACTTAGCTTGGAAATCGATAGGTATCTACATTATAGATATCCATTTATCGCATCGAATTTTTTCGTTCTAATTATATTTGCTTTATAGTCCCCGGATTAAATCATATTCGAACAGCCAGACATCTTCTGGGCAGATAGAGCTAAAAATTATTTGGGAAACTACAAATTTGATATAAAGACCATTTTTCAAATTTCAGCAGTCTAAATCAGAGTGTTCTTAGATTATCCTTTTCACAGAAAGGCATACATTTTGTAAAAATACGTATTTCACGCTCAGGGATGTCTAGAAGGAGGATATTTGCCAAAATCTCGAGCTCGAATTTTTATACGATTAATATAATACGTACATGAGAAAGTAAATATATATATTAGAACATCGTTTATAGTTTTCATACAACAATTTCATAAATTTTGTTGCATTTACAATTACTAGAGTGTACTTACACAAACTGTCTTAATCCCTTTGATTATATGGATTGATGACGTGTTTTTAACGTCCTTAAAATTAGCGTTCATCACTATAAATTTAAAAATTTTCAAAAACTTTTATAAAAGATACCAACACTAAATGCAGTATTGTTAACGAATTGACGCTCCTAAGAACATAATTCTACGACAATAAGGGTAACTGTTTTCAGCCATTGGATAAATAGATGCCAAAATCATGGAAACGACACTTAGGAACAGCTAATTTACTCTGAACAGGAGCCAAATCCTTTTTCCTCTTTCTATCTTCTTTCCCATCTTTGAGTTAATTAATTATTTCAGACTTGAACTTCATGCTACGAAAGTAGTTAATGAAGGGGCAGATGGGATGAACGTGGCACTTGTGCTCTGAGGAAGGCTGTTTTTAAAAATCTAGAATGCAAATTTATATGCTTTTAAACAATATTGAGAATGCAAACTGAAATCAATAAATAATAAAATTATCTTATTTGGAATTTAAAATTATCAGTCTAAAGAATTTTTATAGTTTTTGCTTAACCAATTAATTTTGATAAATGCGCTTAAAAGATAAATTCTGTTTTCTTACACTATTAATCATATGCAAAAACTGGTGTAGGATGATGTTGGTTTCCATAAAAATGTTAAATTCATGCCAAAAAATAATACTTCGTATTTATCGAATATTAATAGCATGTTAGGCATTATCTGGGAAATCAGATTTATTAGAGCGTGTAAGAGAAAATTGTAGTTAGACCACACCTGATGGTTTTGAAGTCATTGTCTGGATAATTTTACACACGTTAAAACTTAATGCAATTTGATTATAAAATTCTGAAATTTTGTTACAATATTTAATTTTACAGTTATAATATGGCAAATGCCTCCCGTTAATTTGCTGAATAATTTTTTTTTCTTTTAAAGAGAAATTTGATTTGGAAGAATAAATTTGCCTGCAAAAGACGATTTTTATATATTCTAGATTTTTAAACCACACAACTATTTATTGTATAAAATTAGATTTAGGTGGCTCTAAAGTACCTAATGTTTCCAATGTATGGTGATCTGGAGAGAATAAATATATTCCATGAATTATAATTCAACACTAATAGAATTACTTGAAAATTATTTGAAATCGAAAGTACCTTAGATAAAATAATAAATAACTGTCATGGTTAAAAGGAAGGACTTCATCATATCAATGGTTTATTCCAGTGATGGGGAAACTACGGCCCGCGGGCCAAATCCGGCCCGCGGAAAGGTTTAATCCGGCCCGTTTAAGAGTGCCGTCATGAGAATGTTTGAACGCATTCTTACTTCGTAATGTGACGACCCGCTTAAAAACTACCTGCGGTGATATTCAAAACACAATAGTATTCTGGACAAATCCATCCGACCCAAACAGCTGACTCCTCTTCGCTCGAAACTTCCAGACACTCTCGCATTTTCGATTCATTGTTCTGTTTTTCCGAAAGAACCGCAAAACTCCAATTCCCGAACAATCCTTGCAGGTAGGTATAAATACAAGTGAATTTTCTTCTTGATAAAGAC
>JAPMOQ010022913.1:4738900-4764075 GCA_026543055.1 Argiope trifasciata
TATAGAATAAGACTTAAATGATAAATATTTCCTTAAACATTTTAATTTTTTTATTTATTCTAATTATTTAATTTATCGGATTCAATTCATTCCACTGAGCTTTTGATTTAATTTATCTGACACAGAAATCCATTATGTAAAATATGATTAAAATTCAACCGGCTTCCGTGTTTCTGTGATTAATAAAAAAGTATATGAATAAAACAAATAAAAAATGTTATCCTTTCTCTGGAATGCAAGCAATTTCGTTTGCTATATTATTTCTCGAATTATCGTGAATATGCTAAAGGCGGAATTATTTAATTAGCTAGGAATTAAAAAGAGATGAAATTAATGAATCGGAAAACAGCTCATTTGATTTGGAAAGTAATTAAAATGAGTCAACTGTCAATTAGATATTTAGGGATTTGTGAAACTTTTGCAGAAGCTATGAAATGATAAGAGGAGATATGTAGCACAATGTGACCCAATAAATTGATAATTTTATCAAGATTTCCAAATACGTATTTATTTCAGATTTATAATTTTGCATCGTAGAATATTTATTTTTATTCAATAGCGACAGTATTTTAACATTTACTACTTTTTTTATTATTTTTAACTATCTGGTACCCGATGCGTTGCTGCCACAAAAGAAATAATTCTTTAAATATCGCCTGAGATTTGAAATAGCCCTCTTGATTAATTAGATTAGATAGAAATAATGACATTTAATTTTTGTTGATAATGAATAGATTATACATTCATTAAAACTGAGTGATATATAAAGGAGAAGTATAAATAATGTTATTCATTTTTATTTTATTATTAAAGGGAATCAAGGTAGACAATTTTCTCCAGTCTTCATCAAAAAGAAATAGGTTCCTTGGCTGTCCTATTAGCGATTATTTAATATACAACTGACCATGGGAAAAACATGATTTCCTAGGTTCAATCCTTGATCTTTGTACCTTATTGATGGTAATCGAGAAGGCAAGCTGAATGGGGAACTGCAGTCGTTTGAAATCAAAAGTCATGCAAGTGGGAATAATGAAAATGCGTGGAATGGGCTCATCTTCTCCATTGGATTTTCCCTTAAGAATAGCTGCCTCGATTCTTGCCGGGAGTTGATATTCTAATTCTGATACATGTAATCATGTAGCATATGTCTCTCGATTCTTACCGAACGTTGATCTTTAAATTCTGAAACAATGAACCGGCAATTTGTAAAAGACCTGCTTTATTTCGAGTTTATTGTTCCTCATTTGTTGGGAAGCTCGAATTTGTTTATTATGACTACTACGTTGTTCTAAATGACGAGCGTTTGAGAGGCATAATCATTGATAGAACAATCAAGACGATATATGCTTCTATAACCGAAATATATTTTGTCTATTCACTGAATGAATATAAAAATTGTTGTTTGTACAAGACAATTTCTATTATACATATAACTTAACTTGATAGGCATCTAATTCTATTTTATATGCTTAACTCTGTTTAACTCTAAATATGTATATGAACTCTGAATAACATTGTGGTTAATCACAACCAAAATAATTTGCCTTCGGAATGACAATATCTTGTTTAAATGAATATTCATTAACGAAAAGAAAACAATGAGAGCTTATACTAATATTTTCGATTTTTGTTTCAACCAATTAATGATTAATTCATTGAAACAGTTAAGCATTAATTATTTCAACTAATTGTCATTAATTGGCTGATGTTTAGAACACATTAACCAATTAATTATTAATTGGTTAATGTGTGGTTGGTGTATTTAATTGTTTGGTGTTAATGTAACACACCAACCAATTAATCTCGCTATGAGTCACACAGAAGATAATTTTATTTTGCTTATATATGCATTATATTTTTATCATTTATTATTACTCCGAATGGCATTATATTTTTACCATTTGCCAATTGCCACATGTCATCTTTAATATACTTTTAAATAACAGAAACGTATGAAGCCGTTTTTTACAAATTTCTTTCTACGTAAAAATTTTAATTCAACTATAACCTTTGCTTAAGTGCCAGCAATAAGTTGGTAAAATTTTATCGCAGTCAGATGAATGATTCGGCAACATAGAAAATACGAACAAAATCAATTTTATATATTAGATAAAAGTTGGAGTGTAAAGCATGAAATAAATAATATGATATGGGAAAGTGTAATGGCGAAATATGAAAACCATTAAAAATGTAATAGTAATACACACTAAACCTGTGTCGAATTTGATGTTGCTGTAGAATTCGATACATATACAGGATGGACCAAGGACGCTTACTTATTTAAAAACACTCCCGAGAGGTGAGTTGGCAAGGTACAGGAGTGATAGGGGTCGCCAATGGAGGGGAAAGTCCTCAAGTTTGTTTCTCCCTCTATTCAGTTGCCATCATGTTCTGATCTAGAGAATAGCGAGCCTTCGCCATCGAGAGCTTCTTTTCTAACAGTCGCTCTCTTGCTGGTACGCAACGGGCTTTCAGCGTTCACTTTGAAATTCCTCCTCACAGACCCCTTTCCTGGCCGTAATTAGATTCTCTAGGGGGTTAACTCATTTCGGGAGTGTCGCTAAACCCAGAAATGGACATCAACGGACCACCAGAACACCGGAAAATGTCGAAAGATTGAGGCAGTCAGTTCTGCATTCTCACCGGAGTTAGGCTCGCAAGCACGCAGCTGCTCTGGGAATTTCTGACACCACTTTTCGACAAATTCTCCATCAAGTCATTCAATTTCATTCCCATAAATTGGTTGTTGTGCAAGAATTAACGGAACGTGATTTTTGCCCGTCAAAATGATGTGAAATGCTGCTTGACAAATTGCCTGAAGACGCAGGCTGACTTTGTAATCCCTGGTTTATGTCGATCGCCCATGGACCATAGCTCATCACCTCAAGAACAACATTCGCGACACCATTGACAACATACCGATTGATATGCTGCAAAGAGTGGACACCAACTTCAAAAATCGATTTAATCAGTATATGCGCAATGGGGGTCGCCATTTAACCGATGTCATATTTTAAACTGTATTAAAAAATTTGGATAGTTAGTTCTCAAATAAAAAAGAAATTAAAACAATAACTGAAGTACTTTTGTTTTATTTTTTTACCTTTCAAGTAAGCAAGATTCTCTGGCGCATCCTATATTTAAAACATGAGAAATTGTTTTTGACAAAAAGCTTATATGTTTAAATATATTTGAGCTCCTATGATATAACTATTTATGATAATTTAGCTATTCATTCACAATATATACCAAAGCACACCTAATTAGTTTTTGGAATTTTGATAAATATAGAAGTTCCTAGTTAATAATCAAAATTTAGTACTCAATATCTTAATATGTTTATGCATAACATATTTATTATACTTGTGAAAATTGGTATATAAGAAATCAAATTTCAATTTCTCAATATCAATACTAATGCCTTTTACATAATTATGTGCAACAAACATTCACTCTTTGTGCGTATCAGTATAGGAGAAATAATAACGTCATTAACAGGTATAATTTCAGTCTTTATTACTAAAGCTGCACTTCACATCAAACATATTTTTCTAGAGTCAATTGAACGAGTAAGGTGTGCATGTGGTCACCTTTACCCTATTCAGTAATAAATACTCTCATTCTAAGCCAAAATCTGTAGTGCAGCAGATTTTTATGCGTACAACTGAAAAAGAATGTCGATAGTTAAACAACTGAACTCATATGGAGAGCATAGGTTTATATTCTGCTATAAATATAATTTTTATCGCGGTTTCCCTCTTTAATCCTAGGTTTAATGTATCATTTTATCTATATTTCCAGTAAATACCTTACTCTCTCACGATTGCTGGCCAAGAAGTCATCTAGATTTATAGATGGCATTGAAAATATCGATTTCTTTTCTCAAATAGATTGCTTTAATATAATATAAAATATCTCCGTTTTCGTTCTAGATTTATTATAGGTTCCAATTAAAGATTATCAATATTTTTTCAAACTGCATTTTCTGTAATCAGGCATTAATTGTTTTAATATCGAAACGTAGATTTAATTGAATATGGGTGAATTTTCAACAAATTGAGTAGGATTTTAATGGGGTATTTAAAATGTTTATTTCAACATTGATGAAATCACTATAAACATAAATAAATTAAAATCCGTAATTCATTAGCCATTGATAAAAATATCATTCAAATATATTTTGTTATTTACTTTTTTTTTCTTTTAATAGGTTACACGATGTCATTTATTATATCATATTTGTACTGATAACCTAAATGATTATTGACATTTCAAAGATAGCGAAGCAGTAATAAAAATGCATAAAAACCAATAAATAAAAGTATTAAGAAACTAAACATATAATTGTACTTCAGGAATTGTCCAGATCAAAAGGGAAGTATAATTTTTTTAGAGATGATAATTTTTATATTTCCAGATTGTCAGTAATCAAATAACTCTATTTTAAAATTTTCTACAGACTAAACTATTTTTGAGTAATTTAATAAATTTTATGCATGCTTTAATGAAACAATAGTAATAGGTTTGATCAAATAAGGAAACAAGTGGAAATTTCGCCCCGAGAGGACATTTTAAAGAGTTATATATTTCAAATTAGTTTAAAATACCTTAAAAATTGTGTTACAATAAAACATGTTCAACATGATTGCCAGCTTCTGGTAAACTCTGGAACCTTACGCTGGAATTGGAGCGTCTTCCACAATTCTTGCACTGTGTTCTTAGAAATGCTATGGACAGATTCTGAAATGATGTGTTTATGATCAGGGAATACCTTGGATTATTTCTATTTACCAGAAGTTTCAAATGCTCCAAAGACTAAAAGTCATAAGGACAGAGGTTTTGTGATTAGGGAAATTCTGATCACAAAAGGCATTCTATGAAGTGGCATTTATATCTAGATAGGTAAGGCATGGATATCAGATTGACATTGATTCAAAGATTGCCAATCAAAGGCAGTGATATCTAGATAGATATTTTGATTGGTAGAGGTCATTAAGTAATTTTTGATAACGCCCTTAACGAATAGGTTAATGTTTAGAATATATCCTTGTTGCAAAAACTAATTATTTATTGTGTGTAAAATATGGCAGCCAAACTGGATTTTTCAAATCGGCGAGTGTTCATTCTACGAGAGACAAACAAGAATGCAAGGGAAGATTCCGTTTCACATATTACCATTCCACTCATCATATACACTGCTATAAAACAAACTAGTTGGAGTGTTCTCACAGAAACTGTCACGCCTATTTAACACTAAAGGCATTATTCCATTACTTTTTATACAATTATAGATCTTGTATAAGGTCATATATACCTTGCACTGCTCTGATTAACGATATTAACGAAATATAAATTTTTGGCTTGAATCTAACATTTTCACTAAATCTATCTCTAGAATATTTATTTTAGTTATAATTTTTCCGGCAAACTGACACTAAAATTTGAAACAAAATTGCAATAGTATTAACAAGATAACAAGGTGAATTTTATTGATTATATCCTTTCACTTAGATGTCATTGCATTTGCATGTGTACGAAATTTCAAAAGGACAAACGGTGAGCCATTTGACTTTCAAAATTTGTTTGATTTGTTTAATTCAGAATTTCACAAGCATCTTCATTTTAGACTATATATTTGTGTATCAAATATTATTTGTCTAATCTTTATCTTTCTTAGTTAATCGAGTTCACTCTCACTCGAACAGCTAGTCAATCAGCCAACTTTCTTGTGAGTTTAAAATTTGACCATTCCATATACAAAATCTCATACGTTTACTCAAAGTATTTTTGAATTATCGTGTTCAGAGACAAACAAAATGAATGACAAACTGAAAAATCTAACGCAAGAAGGAGACTTTAAAGTGACCTAAATTTTGGAGATTCTTCAATTTTGAATTTTTTGATGATTACAATACATTCTCTATACTTCGTATACGGAAAGGTAAAAAAAAAGAACGTTCGAATCCATTTTTATTTTATGGCAATTATTTGTAAAAATGATCTTTCTCTGTTGGTCTTATTCTCTTTTTTTAATCATATACTTGATTACTTCAATTTGTATACAGATGCTAGATTCATTCCTTTTACTGAATTTAAAATTGCTTCCTTAACTTTGAGATTCATCAGCACTTTAAGAGAGTATATACAGAAAAATGACCCCTGAAACCAATGCCGTTAACTAATTAGCATTCCGTACAATACAGAGCTCCAACAATGTTTTCAACCATTTTCTATTAACAGACGAATAGACGCCAAAGCCATAGGAACGTTATTTAGGAAGAGTTAATTTTCTCCTGAACTAAGCAGGGGAAACGAAATCTTTTGTCTTCTTTTTAGATTGTTTTCAGTTAATTAATTATTCAGAAATGCAGCAACCTTTATAACATTGAAGTAAATGAATTAAGAAAAATGGTGAAGCCTGTGATTTGCACAGAGGGTTATCCATTCTATTTTTTTGTGTGTGTGTGGGTGTGGGTGCAGTAATTGTCATAGTTCACATATTAAAAACACTGCCATGTTCAAAATTAAAAGAAAGGAACCATATATTTGCAAAAACAACCAGCAAAAAAAAAAGGTACTTCAAGTATGTGGAAAGAAAGAATTAAAAAAATCAATCCAGAAAAGACGACAAATTAAAATCAGATTTTAAAAAAAGTGGCTTACCTAGAAACAATAACAGTGAAGCCAGAGATAGCGAAAAAATAATTTTTCATTCCAGAATTCATGTTTTATTACTATTTATGCTTTATTAATTTTAGAATTCATGTTTTATTATTATTCATGTTTATTAATTCTTCAATTCATATTTTATTAATTTTAGTAACCATGTTTTATTTATTCCAGAATTCATGTTAATGCTAGAATTCATGCTTTACATTGAATATCTTGATATTATTAAAGTAAATATATGATACGATTAAATGCATTTATTAATTTAAAAATGAGGAAAAAGCAGTAAATGTTTATTATCACCCTTATCTATTTCAAAGGCAATTTAAAATATACTTAAACATTCATTCTGCTTTTTGTATAATAGATGTTAATTTTTTTTTTATTTGAGTAAATCAGAAATTTAATTTAATGTTATTGAAACTGGATAGAATAAAACGCTTTTGGTTCGAGGTTTTTTAATTCAATTTTTATCGCTAACTGAAAATGCAGGGAATAAAAATGGCAGTTTAACATTATTCAGTTTTATACGGATAAAGCAGCTTTTAAATTATAAGCTAGGTTTTCAAATTGTGATTAAACTAACTGAGGTAAATATTTTTCCATAATAAAAATCGATGAATAAAGTGTGGTTACTGTTCACTGTATATGGGAGAGTTTTTTTTTTTTTTTTTGAATAAAGATGTATAGCGATGCAAAATAATTGAATTTCAGGTTATTATCAGTTGAGGGATAATGATTTTTTTTTAAAAAACTATCTTGATAATCTATATAGCTGGTTTATTTTGCAGATGAATATCTTAAAGTAATTTCGTACTGTAACTCTATCAGTTGTTTTTTATTGGTTAGATTTATCTTCTGAAAAATGGATAGTATATTTGCTATTTGGCTTGTTGGTAAATGCATTACTACTTTAATTCAACTCATCGAACTTTTTCCTTATCAATTTTCTTCGATATGTTTCTCACTAAGTAAACTTTATTTTATAGAAGTAGGGCATTTCATTTATGAAAAAAAAAAAAAAACCGTTTCTTAGTAGCAATGTTTCTTCAATTCGTGCAGTAGGAAAATAATTAATAAATTTTAAGGATTAACTCATCTTTAGACTCGATTTTTAAGATACACTGAAAAAACTTATACAATTATAAAATGAAGCCTCCTGAAAGCGTTTCTTTGTTTGAAAGAGAAAACTTGTGAAATATTGAATTGATATATGAGATATTTGTACAAATTTATAGAAATTTATTGGGGAAGATTGTAATATATTGAAGTCATTTAATTATTCTCCTACTGCGATTCGTGCATGCGCAAATCAGCAGTACTTATGATTTGATCTTATCTATACGTGTACGGAAACCTCAATCTGAGCATGAGCAAATAGAAAGAGCTATGTATATACATTTCTTTGCTTACATCTGACTCCAAACTGCGGTTCGAAACTCAGTATGCTTAAAAGAAGGAATTTCAATCTTGGCCGGATCAGATTAAATGCCAAAACACATCTTCTGTTGCGCGATAATGAAAACAAATAGGGAAGAAATGCTCTGTTAGCGAATATCAGAGAAGGAATGTCTACACTTAGGGAAGGAGAACTTTTATGGAGGGAAGTAAAAATATGGTTGGTCTCTGGTTATTTCCCTCCCATCCTTGTGGAGGGAAATAACCAGTACAGAGACAGAATGAGTCAGACTTCAGTTTAAAGCTAATTTTTCCTCTTGTATGTTATGCCCCTCTATCACCTCCTAAATTTTTGACTATGAGTTTTGAAACACCCTGTATATGAATAAAGCACACGAATATCCGTTTTAAAAATTCAGGGTCTAACTTTTCATCAATAATACCAATGAGCTTCCTAATTTAGCTATAAAATGGAATATAGAGCGAGATGGATTTAATGAAACCCAATATGTTATTTATGAAAGAGTGATATCTATCTAAGGACAATTTTCTGACATTTTATAGTGAATAGTATCAAGTAAAATATATTAATAATCAGCAAAAAAATTAATAACTAGTTACTGTATAATAATTGTTTATCAATAATGTTCTTTTCCAAATACGCAAAATAATTTCGAAGGCGATCTTCTTGCACATCAAAAGGAAAAAAAGTGTTCATGAATTTTTCTAAAATGTATCAATGCAATAAAATAAGCTTGTTGCAAACAGTATTTAAAAAGTTTGAAAAATATTATCAAAATAAAAAATAAAACAGTTCTTATACGATTATTTAGACTGAATCATGGAATTTTTAAAATTAAATCCTGTAATTTTATGTTTTTATTATATTTCACCATTATAAATAATAAGAAACTCACTGTCAATATGTTCTCAGTATCTCTACAGGAACAAAATCGAACATCCAGACAAGACCAAAACCAAACATATGATCAATGACAAAATTGAAATTAATCTAATGTTAATAAATTAGTAAATAGTCAAATCGAGGAAATATTTTATAATATCGTAATGGTATACTGTCATCGCAAATACACATGTGTGAGAAATTTCAAGATTTTAGATAATCAAGAAATTATATATACAGGTATTCAAAATTAATGTTCCACTTCGAAATGGTCATAAAATGAAAACTACTGGATTAAATGTTATCAAATTCGGTAATAAATTAAATAAGGTCGTGAAAATTTCTTTTCTGCCAAAAAACAACTCTGAATGCAATATTATTAAACAAAATAAGACATACAGACATCTTTTTAAAATGATTTTAATATTTCTGAAACGAAACTGTTTATAGCGTTATGTGAAACCCAGTATCTTGCAATTGGCTTATGACAGGAAAAAGCAAATGATTGGTTCAGATGCGCTTTACACTTCATTTGCTTTTCCAGATGAAACTGGTCCTATTTGTCAGAGATCTCATGGATACAAATCAACAAGGTGTTTGATTTTGCAAGACCATGCTTTTCACGTTAAATGTTGTTATGAATGCGGTAATATTCAACGGCGCGTTTTACAAAGATATCATTCAGTAAGAAGAATACGTCAAAGGATATGCTAAGACCTGTTGTTGAGAATGCAAAAATTTCATTTACCTTACTTTCAGAAAATGATGAAGGCTACACTGAACATATTTTATAATACATCTCAAAAACAATTAAACACATTTTGAAACAATGTATTCAAGTCCTATTTTTGCGTAAAAATACTTCACAATACGCCATTCATTTCCATAATTTAGGAAATATTTAAATGACAATTAAACTGGAATAATTAAAAAAAACATTTATAAACTTTAAAATTAAGTTAAAAATATCAGTTTTATGTAAAGATATTTCGGGTGTTTTAACACGGGAAAACAAAATAATTAAAATTCTACTTGGATTCTTCATTCCAAACTGCACAGGCTGTAACTCTTCAAAAAATATCTGTTCTGATTTCAATAGCTGTAGGTGCAGTGATATATCTAGCAACACACACGCACACATGTCCCTTTACTATTAGTAGATATTTTATTTCTTGATTGGTAGGATATATTTAGAGTTGCTGGTTTGTTTAATTATGGTTCAATTAAGTTTTCTATTTCTCTATCTTTGATGTTCGTTAACATTCACAGAGGGAAACGACCAATAAAGGCAATGAAGGTAACTAATTAGCATCCAGAAAAACACAGAATTGTTCCGAATATATTCCTGTATTTTGCTGAACCATTATTTATTAGATCAACTGACGGCAAAACCGTAGATATGTCACTACGAAACAGTTAATTTAGGCTGGAATAGGGAGAAGTTTTTTTATCTTTGATTCTTGTAATCATGTAACTAATTATTCCGAAATGCCTCAGTCTCTAAGGATAGCAGAAGTTAATGAAGTTTCAAGAGTTGCCAAGCATATAACTTGCACAAGTGGGGATGTGCTCTTTCTTTGTTAATAAAATTGTTTTCTCAGTGGACATTTAATCGAAATGACTTAAAATACAAGGTTAATAAACTATTAAATAATTAGTATTTTAAATAATTTTCCTCGAAGTAAATAGATACCTTCTGAAAAAAAATTCTTGATTTTTTTCTCAATTAATTGAAAAACTTTACCTAAAAAATAAATTTATTAAGTTTAAAAAATTTAGATGAAAAATTTATAAATAATCTGTAAAGAATTGTCGACAAAATATAATTATAAAAATAATCTGGATTTTTCAAAAGATAATTCACGTATGCAGGATTTTTTGACAAACTATTACTACAAAATTTTTTTGAAAAAAATGATCTTCGAATAAAATTAATATATTTATGTACTGATTACTATGATTAATACTCTTTCAATTTCAAAACCACTTTTCATAATGTATATTTTAAGCCATTCTAATATTAATATTTGAATCATTTTTTATAATACAAAAGTTAGCACACTTTGTGCTCTGAGTTACCGTATGATAAAACTAAGGAAGAACAAGAATCTTTTGAAAAAAATTAATGATTTCATATCTTTTAATTCTATGAAATATTAAAAAGCTGTAATTAAATTTCTATATTTTAAAGCATTCAATATATTATCTTTTTAATTAGTATTTGTATTAAATTCATTTTTAAATAATATTATTACAGGAGCAATCAGGGTTTTAACGGTTAATGGTTAACCGTTAAAACGTCATGGTTTAATGGTTTTAACGTCACACTTGCATACGAGATTTTAAAAGTAGTAATTAAAATTTAAAGAAGTCTGCATTTTAATGGAATTATAATATTATCATTTTAATTAGTATTTGTTTTATGTTCTCTTTTAAATAATATTATTATCAAAGCAATTAGGAATTTGGAAAGATAGATAAAAATAAAATAAATTAAAAATAACGTGATTTGTCTACTTTATATCTTTTCATTCCCTAACTAGGATAGAATCAATATACTTTACTATTTGATAATTTTAAAAAAAATCCATCGGAAACTGCTTTTGAATGAAGTCGTCTATAGAAACAGTCTGGTGGAGAGCTAAAACTTTAAAAACAAGAATAGAAAGAAGAAAAAGTTATAATTTTATTTTTCCTTTATGTAATAGTTTTCTGTTGCATTTTTTGTGAGAATTTATTTACCTCAGAAGTCTTTTGACTTGAAACATGTATTTAAGAAAAAGCAAAAGGGAAAAAAATATTTTGAAACACAAAAATGAAATTTTTAGGAGCAGTAGCCATTGTTTTCATTTTTTTGAAGAATTGTGGGTTGAAGAGCTAATGGGTTTTGTAAAAAGGGTGGTCGAAATCGTTAAAAAATTATTAGAAAACCCTTTCAGGTGAAAGAAAATTTTTCTCATAAATTTTAGATAAAATGTAACAACCTGAAAGCTTTTATTGTTTTATTTTTAGAAGAAAAATTTTTAAATCTTGTTTAATGGTTGAAAGGAAAAATATTTGGCAAGAAAAATTTAATCAATCGAAAAAGTTAGTTTTCGGGTAAGAAATGGAACATTTGATAATGTTGCTCAGATTGCATTTATTTTATACTCAATTCTTGTAATATTCTGACTAATTATTGTACCGAAATTCAGCCTTAAAAGGGTCATCTTAAAGATTTGCGATGCAATTAGCTTTTATGTCTCGTATAATATGTTAAAAATAGTTTTCTTTGAAAAATTAAGGAATGATATAATAGAAGAAATAACTACGATATTACAGTACCAAATCATACTGAATTTATGGCACATTTATTTACAACAAAGCAGACAATAACATGAAACTCAGGATATCCTTCTCATTTTTCTTTCATCTATGATTTCAAATCTTATCAATATATTATACATGAAATTATTGGCAGGACGTTTTATTCTATAACCATCATGATACCCCATGAACAACAAATGAATTTGACCATTGTAATGTCAAATATCCGTGGACATAAATTCACATCTACTTCATAACAGCAGTCATCCAAATTCTGAATGTAGAATAGCTTCTAATCTGTACATGCTCTACTACATCTTTTTCTCACTTCTATCTATTCAGAATAGACAAAATAATCAGCACATTTAAGAAAAAAGGGCAAAATACACAGCGCATCTTGGATCAGAGAGGTACGGTAAAAATGTTTACCGACTTTGAAACCAGTATTCTCTAGTGCAAAATACAGCTTCATATCAAAACTATTCAAAGCAATTTCAGCGAACCAATAAAAGGGCCCCTGAAAGTTTTGTGATATGTATTTGTTCCTATACTTAATTTTCTTGAGTTTGTCTATCAATGATGAGCGAAATGAAAATTATATTAGTAAAAGATGCAAAATATACAAAACGATTTTGAGCGATGCATTGAAAATCGTTCAATAACTCATTAAATTAGTATTCCAACTGCTTGGAAAAAATATAGTTTGAACCAAACATACTTGAAATACTTCTACCATATCATGTTGAGTTTCAGTTCCATTAATTATGAAAAGAAAATTAACTTTCGTAACATGTCAGTATTTACTACATCTGTGATAAAAGTATATTTACCTTTACCTTAGTATATTTACCTGAAATTTCATCTAAATCTAAACTTCCTGTATGTGATGTAGATGTATTTTTGTCTACCTTTTTGAATGTCATAAATATAAAAAGTGAAAAGGGTTCAGAATATAAATAATTAGAAAGTAAGTATTGAAAATGCTCTTAAATGTCACTAAACTGCTAGTAATACTATATTCTAATAAGTACCATTTTCTAATTCAAATGTTTTAAGCATAAGTAAGTAAATAAAAATACAAATGAATTTTACTAAATCTAAAAGGTATATATCAGAAAGTCTGCATATAAATTAAATTAATGTATGGTTTTCATTTCATATCCAGAATTAATTGCACCCTGTTGCTTAGAAGTATTCATAGATGAATAGATGATGGAGTTTTAATAATACAGGGACAGTGTTTCAAAAATATATGTTAAGGGTTTCCAAGGAGAACGTATAAACATTGACATATTAGTGTGGAATTTTAAAAATCGGAGAAAAATTGGAAATTAAATTGCGCTTGAAAATGCGCCAGGTTGTCAATTTTTCTGACTGAAAAAAAGACATATTCTTACTAATTCTTCAGACAGTCAGCCAGAGAATATCTGCTAGATTATGTGAATTTTACAGGATTTTTGAGACATTTTATAAAATACATCAAACATATGTGCGTTTGTCATACTTTTTTTGGACTAACATTGGTGTTGTTTCGACTAACCAAAGTTGAATTTTACGGTTGAAAATTACGGAATGATTATTTTATGTTTCTCTCTCACAAGGATATAAGTTGCAACAGACAGATTTATACTTGGTTTTTTCAACACAAATAGTTTCATTAATTTAAGGGGCGATGAATAACCCTTGAAATATTTTGAAAATGTATGATATTTCCCCAATAATGAAATACGCCATACTAAATGCTATGTCACTGTATAAGGTTATCTAAAGATTTATTTCAGTTTAAGTCTAGACATTGACGAGACAGGATATTTTTGATGATGGAGGTATCTTTCTATAGCTCACAGTCAGTGTATTAACTTGAGGAATGAAGTGTTGCTGAAAATGCAGGCAACGTAAAAACAGAACATGCTTCTTTCATAACCGAATTTCTGCATTGCAATGAAGTTTTGGGAGAAAAACTTAAAATTCTTCATTTCACCCTCATAGAAATAATTTCATGAATTACAAATTTATGAAGACTTCAATTTGGATATTAACACATTTTTTTATTGTAATATATTTTTAAAACAAATTATTCCACGTAAAATGTCAAAATAACCCATTACAGAGATTTTGATTTAAGTATGTATGTACGACCGTAAATATTGAATTATCATTGATTAATGAGTCTTTAACAAATTTTATATAATTTTTACAAGTTTTAAAGAATTTTTCTAAAAAGCATTTATAATGGATTTCTCAAAGAAATTCTTGCACCAAATTATAGCAATTAAGACCTGGCACCCTTATATCCTAATATTTAGGAGATAAAAAGTAACTAATTTATAGTATTATTTCTCAAAATTAAATATTAAAAAGGATTTTTTTAAATGAAACTTGGAAGGACAATAAATGAATAAAATGTTATATTCTTGGATTGACTATGAGAAAATAAACTATACATTCGTTAGTATTGTAAAATTGTGACAGAGTATCGTCTTTTTTGTGCAAAAAAAGTATTGAAATAATCAAAATAAATGACAAAAGTTTTTATTAGTATTTCAATTAATGGAAGCGAATTCTTATTACAACATTAGAATAAAAACGTAACATTATCGACATTCTTAAGCTCATAGTAGCATATGTAAAAAGATTTTCACAAAATATATTCATAATAGTATTTCAAAGAAAAATTTTAGCGAATCAACAAGCTTTTACATCTTAATTTCGTCAAATGCACAAACATTTTTAAAGAAGGAATATTAAGATATTTTCATGTAAATTTTAAATACAGAAAAGCTAGCAATTAAAACTAAACGAATTCAATTCTGTTATAAAAACACATGAATAGCGTACTTCAATTATTTATATTCAATTGTCTTTAATAGCCTTCTCTAAATGATCAATACGTTCAATTTACCAAACTAGTTGCTATATAAAGCAGAATGTAACTGACAAATGCCATCATTTATCAAAGTCCTGTCTCAATTCCAAGACATTCTGAAGCCATTCATACCAATTGTCAAACGCAGCATAATTCGGAATTGTAACTAACATATTATTTGGCAATCTCACTTTGATACGTCGGAGCAAATTGCTTGTAACTCCAAGATCTAAGCCTCAAGGAATGTGGCAGCAGAATTGGGCTGTCTAGATGATCTGTCAATCATATGTGTAATATAGATTGACCATTAAAATTAATGACATCTAGCTTTGTGATGTCAGCTTTGACTAATAGAATATGAATTGTGTTCTTTGTAAAGAATATAATAGAAAAAAAACTTTTCAGATTCATAAAAAGATATATGTGCATTCGTTGAAAAGTCAATTTTTTGCTAGACTAAGGATTTTTTATTAAATATTTTTAATATTCGTACATTTGTTTATAAAACCGCTACAATTTGCTTCTAAATCTATTTTTGGGAAGGTTGCACAGATTTTATATATTTTATATTTGCATTTACTTACATTTCAATAATATTTTAGATGCTAATTTCTAAAACATGGAATTTGATAGAATTTTTTACAAAACATTTCGTAAATTAAAATGTAAAGCATATTTTTCGTTCAGATTTGGTACAATAATTTCTCAGTATATTCTTCTGTTTCTGATGGTAATGCCGCTTCCCTAGATATCATGGAAAAGGGGTCCAATAGCTTCTGAGGGTAAAGGCCCCTCAGCATCCGAGGACAGAAGTCTGACTTCTAGCTCCTATGAAGGTGACAACGACACATTCTCTCTCCCAACCCTTTTTACAAGGGAGAACACTCATACTTATCACAAATAAATAACGGATGAAGAACAAACATGACCGAACCAAGACTCGAACCCGTGACGTCCATATGAAAGGGAAGATGCTTTACACCAGGACATCGAATTTGAGGTTGCTCATTTAGAGAATAAGTAATCTATTCATTTAGAAATATATTATGGTACTTTTAAAGCTGCGCAGTTAAAACAATAATAAATTTTGTTTTAGTTGTTACTCAAAAGCCAGAGAAATATATGAAAAGGGATTTAAAGAATGAAAAGATATACAGCTTATTTTTTAGTTTAGGAAATAGATACTATATTTCTTAAGCTATCTACAAAAATTTAAACAAATCACTTGATAGACCACTAAACTAAAAGATTTTTGCATTATGCCTCTTTTTATATTCCAGTGTCTAAAACAAAACTCTTCAGGAACTTAACTGTTATATTTTGGTTTCATAGATGCTTTTCAGTCTTTTTCATGCAAATATTCAAATATATAAAAAATATAAGCATTTTTTAAATACATGAAATTTCTCTATGAAAACTCGACTAAAGCGTGAACATAAAATTTTTTAAATAAATAATTAATTATGAATATAAAGACAATTTTTGAAATTATTCATTCAGTGCTCTTATGAGTTTTGAAAAAAGCGAAACTAGATTTTTTAGTGAAAGTACCACAAGAAAAATCCTTAAAACTAGAGAAATATTCCGAATATTGACAATGACTTGGTATCGTTTAAAAGGAGTAGAAAAAATTTTGAAACTTAAAAATATATCCCATATTAAGAACTATTTTCGAAATTACAAGTGTGTACGTACAACTTAAAGCTCGATATTCTGATGATTAAATATAGAGTATTGATTAATGCACATGCAACTAAACTCATTGTTTTACTTGAATTCTTGAGTAATTTGGATTCTTTATTTCCGTTCGAGTAAAATCAAAATTTCACTGAAAACTTCATTGCAGAAAATAGGAACGCAGAAGAATGTCTTTTTATTCGTTTCTGTGCAATAAATCATTCTTTAATTGTAATTGAGAGGCCGAATTTACAAATAAAAGAAGTCTTTAAATTTAAATTTCAATGTTGGATGCTGAATATTTTATAATGGGATTTCGAATATTTGCAATTAAGAAAGCTAATTTTTTGAGACAAAAGATATCATTTAAAAAAAATTTTTCATTAGAATTATTTTATATCCATTCAATTTTAGAAAACTTTGAGTGCTTTTAATTTCAATTAAATTTCTTATAGATAACTTGAACCTTCATTAATTCAACAAGCACTTTTTAATATACAAGTTTTGACAGATATTAAAACATGTTATTTCAATAGACTTACACCTGTTTCGTTTATTAACCATATGAACTGTAATGTTGTTTGTCGACATTATTGATACCATAAAGAATTAAAAGCTTAATCATCCAATAAGTATGTTCTAATAGCACGTTCACTTTCGTCTTAAGTGAGTTTTACTTAATTATCCCATACATAAACTGTAACTTGTAAATATATAATTTTTTCAGCCTTTAAAAATGAAAAATAATAAAGAAATGAAATATTTAACGAAATAAGGAAAATATTGTGAATTTCCCAGATAAAGTTAAGTATTTTTTTTAATTTAAACTTTTGCCAAAAATATTTGCAAGGAATTTTCTATTTTCAGGAGAGGACGCACATGCTTCCAAATTGTAAACACTGACATGGGAATTTTTAAAATCTTAAAATCATATTTCTTTAAAAAATAATTTTAAAACTTATTGTGAATGATGATGTTCAATTTTTTTATTAATGAAAACTGCGAATGCCATTGAAAGTGAAAGAAATTCCGAATTCATATACAGTGTTATCAAGAAATAAGTTACCCACTTCTTGGGGCTCTAAATTTCGTTCTAGAGGTCCAAATAAGATAAAATTTATACAAATTAGTCAGATGATTCGCGTTGCATTTATTAATTTATAAAAAGACAAAAATTTGCCAATACGTGGTGCTGTAACACAAAGGGCATTTATTGAAAATGTTGAACATAATTTGCGTTACAACGTATGTCTGTTAACATTTTTCTTTAGATAAAAAGATGGATGATTCTATTCGAACATTAGTTTGTTTTCTGTTCGTAATGCCCACCTTGCAAGAAAAAGTGCTACTGCTGAAATTGTTCTATCAGAACGAAATAAAATCCAATTGCTACTGTAAAGGAATTTTGTCGTATGAATCACATGAGAAGAGGTCCAATGTCACCAAATGCTCTACGGAAAATAATTGAGAAATTTAAAAAAAAACTGAGCATCTTGCTGGTTTTCCTGGTAGAGGACGAAAAAATATTCCACCTTCCAGCTCCCAAAATGTTTCGGCCGTGCTCGTTGAAGCAGCAGTCAGTCACCGCATAATAATACGCGTTTTTCAGAGTTTTTCCGTGTTCTGGATATGTCATATTCAATTGTACGAGAAATTGTGTGACAGATTTTGCATTTTTAACCAAACAAATACAGTTTCTGTAGCTGTCTTGGGACGGTGACTTAGAGGTCCGTAAAACTTTTGCATTTCGGTTCCTGTCTCTGATGGTAGTTGTCACAATTTGGTCATGGATCATTATGTGGAGTGATGTCGAATTTGGGCAGAGAAAAGCCTCAAGTTATCCAGGAAAAACCTTTGCATTCTGTAAAGTGAAAGTTTGATGTGCTACTTTATGCAGCTACTTTTATCGCTGGACCGCATTTCTTTGAAAATGTAATTTCAAATGCAATTTAAACCTGTTCCATCGCCGGACAATGGTACTATTACATGCTGAGGGATTTTGTAATCCCAACTCTTCTACAGCATGGATGCTTTTAAGATATCATTTTCATGTAGGAGTGCAGGATAGCGCCCCACTTCATATTTATATTCGTGTAAAGAAACTTTTTATACAAAATTTTTGCAGAAGCACTAGTTATCAGCTATCATTGTTCAATATCATGACCAGTTCGCTCGGTGGACATCATCCTTTGCGACTTTTGATTATAAGGTTATTTGAAGCATAATATCTACCATTACCAGCCATCATCTCTACCGCATCTGGAGGATAACATTCAGCGCCATTTTCTTAATATTCCGGCAGACTCACTTTGGAAATATGGCTCTACGATTATATCACATTGTTGAAATGAAAGAGGTCATATTGAACAATTTTAATTTTACTTTAATGACCAATATAAACCATATTATATGGTTTAGATGAGTTTTTGTATTTTTATTAATTAATGCAAAATACATCGTCTTAATAATTAATAGTTCAAATTTAATCTCATTTGGATTAATGGAACGAATTTTAGAGCCCTCAGAAGTGTGTAACTTATTTCCTGCCAATCCTGTAGTGTTGACACCTTGTCCCAAAGTGTTTTGTAAAACTTGGCAACTTTAGATCACGCGCTTTAAGTCAAATTTAGTAGTCTTGGGAGCCCCAAAACACACACACCTTTATTATTCGTAGACAAATGAATACCTTTCATAAGGCACTGCAGTCCTTTTTGTGACTATCACTAGATATTATGACTTGATTTCATCTTGTTTAAATTAAATATAGTTGGAAATCATGCTGAGTAATGAGCTGAATCAGTTTTTAACAAAACATATATTCCTTTTTAACTTCGTAAAATTTCAGTAATTATCAAACTAACCTATGAAATAACTATGAAGAAATACTTAAATGAACTCATGCTTGATTAAAAAAGAAAAATATTTTTTTTTGTGTTAAAACTTTAATTTTTTTTATCGTGGGTCTATGAATTTTTTCGTTTCTCTATGAGCTTTCTTATCTCAGTAGAAGACTTTTTATATCCAACTTCATTTTTTTCATACTGTTTTGGTATTAGAAACAAAAAGGGAATAACTCCAAGGATATTATTAATATTCTTTCATCTCCTTTTTTCTTTGTCTTCAAAGAAAAGATAAAGAATGTACATCTGAGTAGTTTTCTCGAATGTCTTCTTAAACAAAAGTAAGTATTTAGTTTTCTGAGTCCAGTTTCTGATCTCAGTGTTTTACTTTTCAATTTCACTGACTTCAGAAAAAAAAATTTGTTTGCCATTTATGTACCACAGAATTAAGGGAAAAAATGATTCTCTTTTTGTGTTTGCCCATCATATCTTTTTGTTGAGTGGTGGATTAAAGGAGGAAATCAATGGATTGTAAGTTGGTTATTTTGGTTGAAGAAAAATAATCCGTATTGAAAATCTTTACGATTAAAATACTTCATTAATTTTACGTTTCTATGAGAAAATATGAGATTGAAGAAAAAAATATAACACGAATTTTAATGAAAAAACACTATGTTTCAAGTTTATCTACACTAATTACTTTTTAATTTATTCAGATGTATACAATATGGACAGTAATAATCATAAAACTTGCTTCATTTATCTACATTTTTCGTCATATAATATAAAATTACTCTGTTTTAAAAGTATTTAAAGCAAGTTTGGAATGCACCGTTTTATAAATACTCTAAAATATTGACTTTTTCAACTTTTTGCATAAAATATATTTTTTTAAAAATGCCTATTAACAAAAATATGTTAAAATTGAAAGGTTTTTTGTAAATTCGTTGCAGTGTCTTTAAAAAAATTAAAAACGAGATATAAAGTAAAAAGTCTTCTAGCTCAAAAGTTTATGAAGTAATTTGTTGAAAATTTTGGGGAGAGAGTAACTTAATAAATGAATTAATTAGCTCCTAAAATGAAATATAATTGATATTTATAAGCAGTTTTTGCAACATCATGTTTATTGTATTAAAATAACTATACAATACTTTTTAACTAACATTTTCTGTATTTAAGAAATTCCTGGGTAACTATTATTTCAAATTTGAATGAAACTTATACATTAAATTTTAATTTATTAGGAATTTTGCAAGACTATTCTATTAAAATTAAGAATTGTACAGATTAGCAATTAAAGACTCACAGTAGTATTAAAAGTAGATAATGCAAATATTTTAAAAAAACGAATAAAAATTTACAAAAAATACACTCACGTAGGAATAAAATCCAAAATGTTTTTATCATGTTCATATTAATCATATTTTTTTTTAAATGTTCAGTAAATTGTTTTAAATGTTCATTAAAATCATATCCATATTTTTGTTGAAATTTGGTGTTGAATCCCTTCGATGTTTTCCAACATTTCTGAATTGTCGATTTAAATGAATATTAAGGTAAGGTTTAGTGCTTCGTTATATGAAAACAAAACAATGGGAAATTTCCTGTCCTGTAATTAAAAATGGATAGAAATGAAGTGTATTTCTTAATTCCAACACTAGCTAATATATTTTTATGTTATTTACATGATTTTGATCAAATCGTTTGCTGAACTTCTGAGATGAAAGTTTTTTCTTTACTTGAATTTGGCGATAAAAGCCATAATTTCTTACTGATTTCCTACAATCTTAACTTTTAGCTATCTTTTTTTTTGCCTTTGTACATTTCTTTCCGTTTATTTTAATCAAATATTCATAATATAACTCTTTTATAACATGTTTCTGAAAATACTTGACTACATATACATATCTAAATTAGAATTATTCGTTCATTATTCTTTTTGGTTCAGTCGACCTCATTGACATATACGCCGAATGACATCTTCTGATGTCTAAATATAAAGTGAAAATAGATAGAAAGGAATTTTATTTAGAATATGAAATGAAATCATTGTCCCAGAAGAGATCGAAAAAGAAATTAATAAAATGTGTCGGCAAGCTCCATCGAAAAAGATAGTATCACTTTTGAATTAAATAAATAAGAATTAGTAAACCTCTAGTTCCTAACATAAGTTAGCTCAGATGTTTCAGTACCTTGAAGCGCCCGAATTTCTCCTTTAAATAATAGAAGCCTTCCTCATCTCTTAAAAATCCGCCATGACAGACCGAATTGGACATCTCTTGTTTTATTTTTTTTTTGCCATCTAGACCCAGGCGTTCGAGCTAATTACTGATGCGTCACAACCCTTTTCACGGGGCGGACTTTATTCATAGATTTCATTCATCCATCCACAGTTCGTAACTTAGACCTGGATTGGAGAATGATCATCTCCGAACCAGTACCCAAAGAGGAATTACTCTTGACATAGAGGACTTTGTGACCACGACAGATTTATACACGCGCCAGTCAATACACACGCAGAGATTCTTCAACTGGTGTGACATATGATCTCACAACGTACGGGATGCGGCTACGGGACCAGGCTATCTCGGCCCCCAGATCTCGTTCTTAAGGATTATTTAAAATAGGTATAACTCAGCTGATAGCTATTAAGAAAATGTAAATACGAACATACATTGCGTTCTTAAAAAATATACTTTTCTCTTAAATATATTTATGCCAGCATCTCTAATGAGCAAAGCATGCACCATGGGTAATCAATCAATCCAACTTAACGAACGTGACGAGAAAATTTGTTGTGAAACTCAGACGGTTTGGGTGGGTTCCGTAGCTTTTATGAACGATTTTTCATCAATGATAGAGGGAAAGAAAGGTCAAATACAGGATGTGGTTTCAGAATTTAGTGATTGAAGTTTTAAATAGATGAAATGGATATTAGAGAATAGTAAATTAATTTTTCTCAGTTTAAACTAGTTCAATTTATAGTTAAATTCTATACAATGGACAATGAAAAAAATACTAAAAGAAATTTATGTGTAAGATAAAAAATAAATGCACGTAAAAATTATTTTAATTTATAATTACTACCAATATAATATTTTAAAACCTATAATGACAAAATTTGGTACGAAAATATTTAACATAAATCACAATGAAAGCATGCACACATATTTTAATAATATTTAAGTACTGAAAGTAAATTTAAAAAGTATTTTCAATGATAAATTAAAAATAAACAATTTAAAACAGTGACGCAGTTTAATAAATCTCTCTCGCCAAGCAACATGGAGAGATAGAGATACAAAGCAATAGAGAGATAGAATATATATTTTTAAAGGAGGTTGTTTTTTAATTCTAGACACCTTTATTGGATTGGATGGGAAGAAATTTTTCTACTGCAATATGTAGTCTTCTCATATAAATTCTACCTAAATAAAGTGGAATAACATATATAAGTTATTATCAAATATAAATATCTGATTTAAAAATATTCTGCAGAAAACGTAATTCGGATTCAACTATTAAATAAATACTATTTTCAACATTATCTTTTTTTTATATTTTCATATGGCTTGCTGGAGAAATGCGTTAGTTTTCAGCCACATCATTTATTTTGTTCTTACATAAAAATGAACAAGAAAAGAAACAGGAAAAATAAAACTGTAACGGGAGACCTCTAATAAGTATGAGTGCTGAGTTAAAAGCTGAGAGAAATAAATTCTCCCAACAAGAACTTTTTTTACTGTCTGTAAGTCTGAGTAGTTTTAACACTTTTGGGGAAGAACGATTCTCTGATGGGAATTTTGTAATAGCACTATAAATCTTCATTTCTGTTTGATTATCCCGATTTTTCTCTAGACGGATACAGCATTCTTGCATCGTGTTTCTATAAAAAGCTGTTTTACGACATTTTTATGCAAAAATTTCGTCTGGAATGCAACATTTCAATTTTGTTTTCTCGTTTTCATGGCTGCTCAAAATTCTTTTTTATTTAGAAATTATAGTTTTAAAAAATTAAAAAAATATTGCTAATCAATTTTTTCTTCAAATAAATGGGAAACCTTATAATTAATAGTAGCAGTATTTGTGATTAAGTAATTTTTTAATAAGTAATACATAAGTAGTTTTTAATAAGTAATGTATAAATATTTTTTATTAATAATATATAAGTAATATTATAAATATTTTTTTCAAATTAAAATAAGCTTAAAAAATTTAGATAAAAATTTAAGAAATAAAGTCCAATTATTTTCAAGATAAAAAATACTCAGTTGTAAAACCAGCATATTTTAATTAATATTTAAGGATCCATACTTTTTCTGAAATCATAATCCACAAATTAATGTTAAAAAGGAGTTCGGAGCAATATTTTCTCGTTTTTTTATGATTCTCAGTAAATATTTTATCATAACAATTTTAAAAATTCTTGCTCTAAAAAATATATAATTTATTACAAATCAATTTTTAAAAGTAAATGGTAAAAACTAATTAATGAATGATTAAAATTTATTACATACGATAGTAAATATATCCTTTAAGAATTATAAATTTGATTGCAATTCGTATTTTCAAATTTCAGCTTTCTTGAAAAGTTCAGAAATAAATGAAGAAATAAAGTCAAATAGTTAAGTTTTTTAGCAAACAAATCTTACCCACTCACTCCATGTATTTTATATTATATTTAAAGATTAATAATTTTAGATTAATAAATTCAATACTTAAAAAATTATTCGAAATAGCGGAGATAATTTATTTCATAAAACATAAAATAAAATTGAACTACATGCGGACTTTACTAGAAAATGCTCGAATTTGAAATGTGAATCGCTAATTAAATATATTGTTTTTTAGATTTTGAAATTTCCTGAATTATATTTTCTGTCACAAATAACAACATTTATAAATATTTATTAAACCTAGTTGGAACTAAGCTTTAATGAATATTATTTTTTGGAATCTTCATGTGGGTTCTTGTGAAAAATTGTCAGGTCGGATTTCTTTATAATCCCCAGTTTTGTACTAATATGCCAGTAAATGCGATAATTGGAGCTTTAATAGTGGTAACTATTTATTTACAAGGAATACAAAATCTATTCATGTTACCATGCTTCACAGTCCTTCAAAATATTCGCCGGCATTGTGAACACCCCGTTTCCAACAATGTGGAAGTCGCAGAACACCTGTAGCACCACCTATTCTGTTGATAGTTCAAATGGATCGGTCTACTGCTACTAGAATATCTGGAACAGTTTTGAATCGAATGGTTCCTTTATCTTAAGGAATTGAATCAAAATCATAAGGGCTTAGATCTGGGGAGCATGATGGATGGTAAAGTACATCCAAGCCCCATCGATCGAGCATATCAGCCACAGATTGTGATGCATGGGGCCAAGCATTTCCATTCAAAACTATAGAAGTGTTCTGCAGAAACTGTCACCATTTTTTTTCTCAAAGCTAGTCTGAGATGGTGATCGAAAAACGAGCAGAAATACTGTGCACAAATATATATATATAT
>JAPMOQ010022913.1:4764175-4789852 GCA_026543055.1 Argiope trifasciata
TATATATATAATCATTTTTCATATCATTTAACTAACAAAATGTCTTCCAGAATTGACAACAACTAGTATGATAAAAGTAATATGTACGAGTAAATTCTTTTTTGAAATATTTAAAAAAATAAAGAAGCAAATCAAAATAATGATCAATTTGTTAACGGAATACTAATATTACTCAAGTGCTGCAGTTTTAATCAAAAAAGATTTGTAAGTCAAAGTTCAAATTGCAATGCAAACAAACAAATAAACTAACTATTTTTGAAAAATATATTTCGTAACATGTTCCATCATTTAAAACGTTTTAGAGATCTCTGAAAGCCTTTTATAAGAATGAATAAATGCACGAAGTGAATCCATTGTAAAACAACTTCAAAACTAAATAAACCCAACTCAAATAAATTCATGTCAAATATGACACAATGCCCTTAGAGAAATCACTGCAGAAAGTTTGCTAAGTCCCCTTTCAAATATAAATCATTATCACTACGAATAGTATATCTATAAAAAAAGTTCTTTTGTAGAAGATTCTATTATTTCCGTGTTGCTTAAAGATATTAAATACATGTATTTCAAAAGTTTTGTTTAAGAGTAGTAAAACTTCTTGTTTAAGCACTGAAATATGGTCTAATTTATTTCTTCGAAAAATGCATTTCAAAAATATATCGATGTCGGATAAAATTGAGGAATGAATTGGAGGATGTGACACAATTTTATCAAAGCTTAATATGTCTCTGCAGTATTTTATGGTATAACAAATAATGTCATATAAAATACTTTTACATCCCTTACTGTGATATATCAGAATATTTCAAAAGTTTTATAGAAATGTTATTTATTGCTACAACAAGAACTTTAAAATGTAGAAGCTGAAAAATTCTTATTTCGCTTCCGCTAACATTTCAGTTTACCTTTTGAAACTTTTAAACGCAAGTTTACTTGATGTCTGAAAGTAAAATAGTCACTGAACTTAGTTTAAACTAAAATAGATAAATATGCAAAGTTGCGGAAAAAAAAATTGGGAGGAAAAAGAAGAGATTCTCTTTTTTCTTGCAAATTAAGAATTTTGTAAAAAAAATTTTTGGTATAATAATTTTTAAAAAATCAGTCACTTTCACATTTTTTATGAATGAATGCTATTCCATTGATTTTTAATCTAATAAATCAAAAAATGCATGAAATCATAATATTTTTAGATGTAAATTGATTTCTACTTCACATATGAAGAATATAAACATAAAATATTGGTGATGTTCTCATTTATTATGAGCAAATAAGTATTTTGAAACTGTTATAGTTATTATAGATATAATACCAATTAGAAAAAGGCTTTAAATGTCATTTTTAATAATTAGATTTTAAATTTTTTGAATCAAGTTTTAGACAATCAAGCCAGTTTTATCAATCATATTTAATAAGAGATTAATAAAACTTAAAAAATTAGATTCTTTTGAAATCAAAACTGATCAACATACGAAATGTTGAAAATAATTATAATGTTTTACTTATAATTCCTTGACCACAAAAGAGATTTTAACCAGACTGTACATATTTTTAAAAAATACGTCCCCATTTTACTTTTTCAAATTATTCAGTGAAATATATTTACAGTCACTCCCATTTAGATTAGATATCTATAATTTGATAAATGTTAATCATAAAACGATGGGATTTCTAATAATATGTAATAGAATGTCAAGATTGTTTGCTAGATTCGAGTGATGGGAATGAGAAAATCTTATAATATCATTACTTTACTTTTCAGTAATATTCATAATAAGATTGTTTCTAGTTTTCATGACCACTCAAACTTTCTAATAAATAATATTGCTCAGAAAAACTTTTTCAATGCTATTGAAAACAATCTCAGGAAAACATAAACATGATGCATTTCAGATCTATTATAAAAATTTATGATAGACATTTGCCATTTTTTAAAAGAATGAATGTATAAAAATGATCAATTTTATAAATGCATCACATTTCTTCTATAAAAGGAGAGTAAATATTTTCTAATTCGATTCTAATCATCTGCAAAAAAAATCCTTTTATTTTTATCTCTAGCCTCTGCTTTATAAAACGAATTATGGATGGGTATTGTAGGCACGAAATCGGCGGAATTCTTGTGTCATTTGTGAGATTCTGTTATTCAACAATTCCTCAACTTTTTCTCTTGAATTAGAATAAGCAGGATCACTCCATGCATTCATTGTTTTTAACAAATCAATGTCAACAATCAATAAAAAAATTCATTTCATAAACTTCTATTATAATTCCTATAAAAAAAAGAAAAGTGAGTATATTAGGATTTGATTCTAATCTCCAGCAAATAAAACTATTTTCTCCATTTTTATAGTATCTTGTTTATTAATGAAAACATGAACAAGCATTGCAAAAGTGGGCAAAAATTCCTTTATTCAATAATTTATCAACTTAAATTTAGAATTAGTATAAGCAGAATCGTCTCATACATCTATTGTTATTAACAAATCAATGTCATAGAACTTTTATAAATAAAATAAAATTTGCATTTCATTAACTTATATTACATTTTCTTTAAAAATTTGGTAAGTAAATATTCTGATTTAACTCTAATCTTCAGAAAAGAAAAACATTTTTTTTTTCAATATTTTCTATATAATAGAAGGTGTGAATAAGAATTGCAAAAAAATTGGTAAAATTTCGTCATTCAATTCGTATCAACTTGCTCTTTAGAATCAATATAAGTATCATTACTCCCTGCATTCAATGTTTTTAATAAATCAATGTCATAGAAATCTTGTAAAGAAAATTAAATTTGTATTTCAGAAACTTACATTATATTTTCCTTAAAAAAAGGAAATAAGTATATTTTGGTTTGACTTCATTTAACCTTCATGATAAACAAAAACTATTAATTTTCATTTTTTAGTATTCTCTATACAAGAAGAAAAATTTGAAATTTTCAAAGTGTTATCTTTGAGATTCCGTAGTTTAATTATTCATCAACTTACGCTCTAAAATCAATACAAACAAGATCACTCCCTTCATCCATTGTTGTCAACAAATCAAATTCCTTTAACTTTTACAAATAAAATGAAATTTGCATTATATTTCCTTTAAAAAAGAGTGTGCATATTATTCTGATTTTATTCTAATCTTCATCAAATACTTTTTAAACTATTTTCTAGTATCCTTTATATATCAAGAATATATGAATAAGCTATGTAAATGATATTGGTGAAATTGTCCTAGTGTAATTTTTGAAATTCCTCTAGTCAATAATTCAACAACTTACTTTCTAGAATTATTAGTAATAAGATCCTTTCCTGCATTCATTGCTACTAACAAATCAACATTATAGAGCTCTTAGAAATAAAATGAAATTTTAATTTTGTAAGTTAACGTTATAATTTCTTTAAAAAAATAAACATGTGTATATTATGTGTTCCTTCTAATCTTCTCGAAAAAAATCTAGCTTCTTTAGTATAACAAGAATGCATGAATAATCATTATAAATGAGACTTACAAAATTCTCTTAGTGTCACTTGTGGGATTCCGTTGTTCAATAATTCATCAATTTACACTATAGAATTAATTATTAGAATTAGTATTAGCAGGATCATTCGCTACACTTATTGTTAACAAATCAATGTTAGAAATACCAGATAACAACACACACAACTAGTTTCTATTGTCAGAGAAATGTCATTTAGCAAAAGTTAATTTTACATGGAACAAGAGGAAAATACTTCTTTCACATTTATCTTTGTTCTCAGATAATTAATTATTAGAGAATGAGGCAATCTCCAAAAGATTAAAATAGCTAATGAAGTGACAGTATAGCTTAAGCTTGACACGTTGGTTCTTTAAGAAGGCTTAGAAGAGTTTATTCTTTACTGTCAAGATTGTTATTGTTTACTGAAAGTGTTTAATTCGATGTTCTTAGTGATAATATAAATCGACTAATAATGATATTTTCGTTTAATTTCCTTCATAAGCGCCGTATTTAATATTTATAACTGTAAATGAAATTTTTGCATAAGAGGTGATTCTGGTTTTATCGAAGACTGAATTTGTAGACTATACGTCAATTTTGAAATGCAGTGAAAGTACTTTCCTTTCATTTCAATTTTCAAATATTTATTCTAATAAATTCGAAAGAGGAGACAATTATACTCGAAAGAGAATTTATCAGTTTTTCATCTTCATGGAATTAAATATTATAAACCAGTTTTAAAATCGATAAAATTTTACTAGTTTAACTAATACATTGAAAAATATTATAAATAACAGAAAAATCTTTTTAAAAATTAACTAAAATTAGAATGAAAAATTAAAGCTAAATAAGTGAACTGAAAAAAATAGTGTTTTAAATTGATTAAAAAATGGGTAAAAAGTTAAAGTTAGAATTTTTAATGAAAAATTTAGTGTGCATATTTACATTGCAATATTGAATTATATCAATACATGGCAACATCCAATTTCTTAATAATATGCCAACTCGTATGCGTAATCATTTAAAATTATATTTCCTGAACAAAGAGACATTAAAAGTATTTCATCTTAAATCAAATAAAATATAAAAAAATTTAAAATATTTATGGATATTTCAATATATTTACTCTCAGTGCACATTTCCTCCTTTAATATTTTATTTTTCGAACTAAAAGTTCTTCAATATATTTCAAATATTATGATTTTAAATCATCAAATTATGATTTTACTGTCATTTTTTATTATTTAATATTTTTAAATTGTTTGTTATGATTTGAAAATTAAATATCAAATAAATCCTTCTCCCTTGCCGCTGAGTATAAAATGAAATATTTACATTGATTATTTTTAATTTTTGTTTGAGAAATAGCATTTTTTTCACAAGGTAGAGTCCCCTAAAATTTAAATAGTATGTGACCACTTTTTAAAAACTCTGAAAGTGATGAAAAGCGTCTCTACTTTAATTTTAGTCTGGGTAGTATAGAATTCGAAATTAAGCTTCTTTGAACAAATCAAACATAAAAGGATGGATGAATGGATGTTTGGATTTTTATGGCGCAAAGGCCAAAGCTGGTCATGCTGCACCAAACAAGTGGTGTGTGTTTATTGCCAAATCATCTATAAATAAAATATTTCATCTAGGTTAAAACACAAACAACGTTTTGTTATTATAAAATCAAAGTACAATAAGTTTAAAGGACAAAGATCTTAAAATTAGAACTCCAATTACAGAAAAGATTCCTAGAAAATCAAACATGAAAGGAAAAATATTTTTATTTCTAGAAATAATCTTCTATCTCAAATATTATTTTTTTAACTTTTAGAATTGTTTTAACCAAGTACTGCTAATTTTTTTAAAATTTGATACTTCAAGAATTAAGAGCATTTAAATAAAATTAAAAAGTTAAAGCAGAACAATTAGGTGGATACACATTTTTCTTACTCAAAAGATTATACTATTATCTTTAATAAGAAATATCTTTAAAATTGGTGAAATTTTCCATACAACAACAAAATGCAATACCAGTTTCGATCTGAAAAAAAATTAATTGTTCTATGGTGTTTCATTGATTGTTCGGATTATCTAAAAGAAACAATTGAAAGGTTTGCTGTAAAGTGGAGGAAGCTCCAATTATCCAAGTTTTCAGAAAGCCGTAAAAAAGTTTGAAAAATCCAGATTCTAAATTGTGTGAAAATTCTCCTTATGATCAATTTTCTTAATTGTTCCTATATATTGTAACAATATTTTCACTTAAAAATATTTTTTTCCGTCTCTCATGTTAGATGATTTGACACATGTTGGAACGTTGGAGCTACATCATTCTTGCAACTAAATAGATAATATGTCTGCTTTCATGAAAAATATTTTAATGCAGTTTACTGTGATATAATTTTATTGAAAGTAAACTAACAAAATACATATGCAATAAGGCTTTAGAAACAAAACAAAAATGTAATCCTATTATATCACCACACCTCCCCTTTGTAACTTAGGGATCTTCTACAGTTGTAAGCCATCCATAGCGTTGGGCTCTTCGTTGAATTGTCGGCCATCGTACGAATCACTTTGCGGGAATTTGCGAGCTAGTTCGATTACATCCTTACATTTGGCGTTCTTAAGTGGAAGGGAGTGAGAGTAAGGCAGAATCTTTTTCAACATTAATGGGGTTATATTTTCGATGTTGGATATTCTTACTACCTTATTACATAGTAGTCCAACACCCTCTATACATAATAATATTCTTGTATTAATTTGGAATTTTTCATAAGTACCTTATATTTCGTTATAAAACCCTTTTGCTATTCCTAGAAATGATTAATGAGTTTTCAGGAAGAACCTTTTTAATAGCTCAATGAAGCTGAAAATAATTTCTTAGACAACTTTAGTAACATAAAACTTTACACTTGTCTTCACTATAAACAAGTATACTCACACGGTAGAAAAATTCTTCCTTGTAGGTTTTTCGTTGTTTCCGAAGACACGATCGGTGAGGAAAAATGGCGGTAGCACCAGCAGCTATCTCTATACTGCAACAAACAAATTAAAGAAAAAGTTCCATCGCTTGAGTCATTCGAGAACTAACAATTGGAACTACATTTTTTGGCACCAAACGAATAAGCTTTCATTTCAGCACATGATAGTACATGTAACACCAGATTCCCCTAGGTTGGAGCTGTATCATTTTTGCAGAAAACTCTTCAATTTATGTTTCATTAAAATTTTATTAAATTAATTTATATTTTAAAAAGATGAAAGAGTGAAGAATAAATGTAAAAAAAATTAAAATAGCTTAATATGAAGAATTGAAATAATTGACTTCAACAAAACAAAGCTACATAGGCAGAGGAAATATTTTTGTATATGCAATTGTAGTATTATTAGTCTGATAGTCCCGTGACTGTTTCAAACTGGTTAATGACTTAAATTATCTAAGACAATTCGTAAAAATTCTGAGAATAAATAATTTGAAAATCACTCACTCTTTTGGAATTCAAATCAATAATTTGTGATAAATCGCCAAGTGTGGCAATCTTCTGCATTATTTTTAATAACCCTAAAAGCGAAAAAAGAATGACTCAAAAGCGATAAATGGGCAGTTTGCTGTCGACGCATTTTGAGGCTTCAAAACCTCAAACCGAAACAATGTCATGTTCTTATATGATAATAGTATGATTCTTTCTCCAGCTATAAGAATTTGTAGAAGAAAACTATAAGAGTTTGTCTCGAAAATTAATTGTGTGCATCATTTTGGTACAAAAAAAAACATTATCTCTTTTTCCATTCCATTTCCTATTTTATATTTATAATTCAAATGTGTACATCAGTTTGGCTTACAATACCAGAATCAAACACAAAGATAATAAATCATTTTTAATTACATTTCAACAATAATGAAACATTTCATCATTTCCTTCTTTTTCCATCTAAGCGAATAAGTTTCTCCACTTAAACTCCGGAGAAATGAGGGAAACCATTTCACGAACGAAATTACTTGTAATCAAGAGCAAGAAATTTTTATAATTCCCCTTGTTTTAATTTCCATTTATCATCTTATTCCCTTCCATTTATTATTTTATTTTTCATTTATCATCTTAATTACATACATGATGTAATTCATTTAATACATTTTTGAGATTTCCAAGTCTGATTTATAATTTAAGCAGCAAATGTTTTTATATTATTTCATTTAGGAGAAATAATATATCAAAACCATTAAATAAAAAAGAAAGCTTGATTCAGAATGAAGTCTTCTTTTATTTTCTAACTTAGAAAGAATTCTGCAAAGCAAAGCTTTATTTCAAAATCTGGTTATGTTCTTAAATCCGTTTCAGAGGAGTATCGGTTTAGTTTAAATTAGTTATATTAAGGTATCCGACAACGTTACAAACACTAGTTATCGATCCCATTGGCGAATTATTTTTATTGTTATTTTTGGTAGTTCAGACTTTCCTCTTTCTAACACTGTTTATGTTTTCTAGGAAAAAGGCCAGATCTATTATCCAGGCTCACATATTTTTCAGTAAAAATTTGTCTTCAATTTTTTCAAAACTTAAATTTTTATGAAAATTCTCCACCAATAACATTACAACTAATAAACTAATAGACTAACTAATGACTAATAAACTAAATAAAACTAAATAAACTAATAAACTAAAAATGCCAGCGTGGTGTTCAAATAATATGGGCAATGAAATGAACCAAAAGTTTCATTGCTGGTAAAATACTTTTTCATTTATAGATGTTTTTAGAAAAATTAAATTGTGAATTTAGGAAAAAAAAGTATCGATACACATATTTTTACTCATAACTTCTTTGCATCTCAAAATGTTTCTTAGATTTTGGTTCATTTCATTCATTCATGTTATTCTATAACATGTGTGCAAAGAAAAATAGGATTGTCTCATTACAATTTTGTGTAAAGTGGTTAAATTCCATTAAAATTTACTGCAAATTTTCCTATTTCTCAAAATTTTCTTGTATGCATAGTACTTGAATTATAAATGGCAACACATCTAAAATACATAATTTTAAATAGCTTTAGAAAAATCCAAATTTTAAAAAACTTTTCGCCGAACGTAGTCGGATATCTTAACGTTTATTATACAGGGTGTCCCAAAAAGATTGAAACGCGCTTTAATTCTTTAACCGTTAGAGATACGTAAGAGATGTAATTTAAAAAAATGTTCAAAATAAGATAGGAAAGAAGATTACATTAAGAAAAAAAATCCACCTATGAATTTTAAAAAGTTACACTTTTTAAATTTTTATACAACCCCTCTATGCAAATTTGGTCAATTAGAAAGTTTTTCCTTCCCATCCCAGAAGACCATTAAAAAAATCTGCATAACTGTATCTTTAAAACTTTTTGAATAATAACACAGAAAAAAAATTGACTTATGTCACTTTTCCATACCACTTGAAAGACTTTTTCGTCGGTGAAAATAGGGACCATATCCAAATTGATAATAGAAATTCTTCGACCAAAAAAAAGATAATAAGTGTAAAACAAAACCAAAATGGCATTTAAATAAAGTCCTTATTGATGAAGTTAAACAGTTTTGACAACATAAGATTGTAAGAAGTGTAACAAAAAAAAATAATAAATAAAACGAAAACACATTTAAAAACACACGAATCATAAAGCATTCTCAAAATGTTTTCTATCAACACCAATACATAATTGGGCTCTTCTAATAATGCTCCTGTAAATATTTTGGAGTTCTCCTCCTGTAATATTATGGCATGCATTAATTATCTTTTGTTTAAGGTCAGTTACATTCAGGGGGTGAGTATTATAAACTAGCGTTCGAAGCCGACCTCAAAAATAAAAATCGAGTGGAGTTAGATCAGGAGATCTGGGGGGCTATTCTGTGGGTCCATTCAGACCAATCAACTGTTTATTAAAGTTTTCGTTGAGCCAGTTTGTTACATTTATAGCCTTGTGTGCAGGAGCTCCGTCTTGTTGAAAATACATTTTTTTTTACTAATGACAATGGTGTCGTCTCCAAAGTATCTGTTACTATGCCATATAAAATAAGTTGCAAATATTTTATAGCTGTAAGTGTTCCTTCATAAAATACTGGACCAATCAGTTTTCCGTTCCAAATTCCGCACCATACGGACACAGAAAACTTTCTCTGGTGATGTATTTCTTGCATAAAAAATGGTTTTGTATCATTCCAATAATGATCGTTGTGTGCATTTATGTGTCCATTTTCAGTAAACAAACATTCATCAGTCCACATAATGTTCTTGACAAAGTTTGAATCTGTGTCCTGTTGGATTAATAACTAATTGGAGAATACTACACGTCGGTTAAAATCAGAGGGATGGAGTGCTTGAAGTCCATGAATACAAAATGGATGCCGATTGTGTTTTTCAAGTATTCTATGGATTGACGTCCTAGGTACTGCTGTAATTGCACTTGCTTTTCGAATGCTTGATAGTGGGTTGGAAGAAAAATATGCAATAATATCAATTTCTTGGTCTTCATTGTACAAGATATTTTTACCAGGGCCAGGTCCTGGATTAAATGAACCAGTAGTTCACAGTCTTCTCATCATCCGATAAACAAATGTACGTGAAATTTCAGGCAAATAGGGATATCGATGTGATATCCCTATCCCTATCAAAAATGTGATGAATTTGAAAACAATTAAAATTCTATCAGAATAATTTAACAGTATTTTTCTTTTTTATAAATTTTGCTATAAAAATCTGTGAAATGGCTGTTATTGATTTTCAACGAAATCTTATAAAATTTCTAATGTAAATTTAGAATACACGGCATAAAATTACTTGCCCCTGATAAGATTAAAACAAAAGACAATTCTGTAACTGTATCGTGAATCTACCGTAAATACGCAAAAATGTGTTTTGTAAATAATATAAAAAATTTATGTGTTTATAATTTGTTGCAAATTTACATTTCCATTTTGGTATATGGTCACTAAAAACAGCGTTCAATTTTCAATTACGCATAACTCACACAATTTTAAAGACACAGTTATGCAGTTTTTTTTAATGGTCTTCTGGGATAGAAAGAAAAAACTTTCTAATTGACCAAATTTGCATAGAGGGGTTGTATAAAAATTTAAAAAGTGTAACTTTTTTTAATTCATAGGTGGATTTTTTTTTCTTAATGTAATCTTCTTTCCTATCTTAATTTGAACATTTTTTCAAATTACATCACCTACTTATCTCAAACGGTTAAAGAATTAAAGCGCGTTTCAATCTTTTTGGGACACCCTGTATAACTACCGTTATATTAATTTTAGTTATATTAAAGTCCCGTTTTAATACAAAACTAAGGATAATTTGGGACTTGACTAGTTTTCAATCGCTGTTAGATGATGAGGACGAAGAAATGTCTCTGGAAGATTATTCGATTTCCATCATATGAACACCGAAATTTAGTTATTTTGAACAAATCAAGCATAAAATTCATTACCATTTTTAGAAATAATGTTCTATCTGAAACATTGTTTCTTTTAAATTTTTGTAAATATTTCCTTAAAACCAGTTTCTTTCGAATTTGATGCTTCAAAATTTAAAGCCTTTAAATATTTTTTTAAAAAAAATAAGGGAGAAGGATTAGGCACATACTAATTTTAATTACTCAAAGGACTATATACTTTCTTTAATAAAAATGATTCGTAGAACTTTTGAAATTTTTCATATGATAATAAAATACAATATCAGCTTTGATCGGAAAGAAAGTTGAAGTGTCTATATTTTTCATCAAATAATAAACAATTTATTTCCCATTGAAATTTCATTAATTTAAATTTATAAGGAATCAGCAGTGTGGAATAAGTTTAAGAAGATTTAAAACAGTTAAATGTTAAGAAGAATTGGAGTGAAATACATAAACAAAGCAAAAATGTTTTAATAAAAATTATTGCTATTTGGATAGTTAATTTCCTTTTATTTCTGTTGTAACAGATTCGAAATATTTCTTCTGAGTTCCATAAATAGGAAAAGCGTTATACTATTAACTTTGATGTATGATGAGAGGATACTAGGTTAAAAATCGTCCAACCTTGGTGAGAAACTTATTGAGGAATTAGGCGATTCTGGTGACAAAAACGAAAAGTGTATCATCTTTTGAAATACTGGTAATATGTAAATTTGGAACTAAGATACGGTATCATTCTAAAAAATTCGATGTAATCTCTCGGAATCTATAAAAGCACCGAATCACGGACAAAAGTTATTGGTCATTTGAGTCCAGAGAAATGAGTGGTTAAGTTTAGTTAAGCGAGTAGTTGGGTAAGGTCTAAATAAGTCCTTCAGTATTCATGCCCATCGAACTTGTTTGTGGCAGTTATTTTTTATTTTATGATGTTCAATTTTTTATGATTTATCTACATAAAAGGCTATTATTAATTAAATGAGCAATTGTTTATGAACATAATAAAAAAAATTCTTACTGATCGATACATGTTATATTTTGCATTTACTTTTAGAAAAATGATATTTAGCATTTTTTTTATTTGCAATAATATTAATTCATCATTTAATTTGAGCTTCTGTCCATATGATAGCAACTCGTAGGCAAAAGCTGATTTTTTCTCATGCATTTGTAATGCTCCCGTGTAGGTTAAATTGTATTTTCATGTCGGACGAGCTAAATTTATTGATTAAACTATTTTTTAAAATCATGCAAAATGTAACTTTTATTTGCATTTCAAAAGTTTAAGCGAATGACAATGTTGTGGATTTTTTTTTTAGTTTAGCGAAAGCTGCAACAATGCTGTAATGTTCCTTAAAAATAAAAAAATGTTGATTTAAAAAATAGTTGTCAGCTTCTTGATTTTGTTACCAAAATCAAATTTATTGAAGAGAATCCGAAATTCATTAAAAGTGAATAGCATTAGTAATCAGATAATATAAAACGTATATAATATTTTGAGATAGATAACGTACGATATTTTTGTGACAGTTTAGTAAACGTCGGTGAACCGGAGTTTAAATCTGCCACTATGCTAAACTAGAAAACGCGCCAAAGAAGACAACCCCTCGTATCCTATGGCCTTTCTTCTTGCAAACCTGTTATTTTTCATGCAATCCGCTTTCCGTTATGATTGGACATCTCTGTGATTGGCTAGTTTGTAGAGGAAACTTTATAAGCCAGATAACATCCTCAGGATTAAGTGATCACTTTCAGTCTTGTGGCCATACTACCTGGTAACGAGCCTTAAGGTCCCGAGTTCTATTCTAACTATCTCCAATCGTAACAAGTTTCAAATCTTAAACAAAAGTTTTGATTATAAAAATATTTCAAAAAATTTATTTTCAAACTGTCTCACAACATCAAGCCTAAAATTTCGTTACCTAACATCATCCAATCTAAAATTTCGTTTATTTATCTCTTCACCAAACGATCGCCAGCCTCTCTACTGCTATTTCTATGGAAAATGTGGATTGCCAGAAAAGTTTCTTCGAATGCTTTATGAATGAGGTAAAATATTCTAGCAGATATTTTGCATTGTGGTTTGCGCATTGTAAGAAATTTGTATTAGATCGGTATATACACGAAGGATTGCTTGCTTCAAATTATGAATGTCCTGTGGAAAACAAATGAAGTTGGCCAAGCAATCCCAGTTAAATGATAGTTATGAATAAAACTGTAGATGTTGATCTAAAATGAACCAGCATGCATCCTAGAATTTTTTAAATGCATTAAATTAAAATTGTAAACAAAAGGAGGAGGTGTTCAGAGGGCATTATAAAAACTGTGTCTTATTAAGTATTTCAATTTGCATCGAATTTCCCTAAAAAGCATAATCAGTATCCCTAAAGAATAATCACAATCATATCCCTAAAAGTATAATCATATCCCCAAAAGTATAATCATATCTCCAAAAGTATATATCAGTACTTAAAGGTGTACTTTTAGGTACTCATATACATTATTTAAAATTTAAGCTATTAATGACATTTTTTTTTTTTTACTTTTTCAAATTCATATTCTCAAAAAACACGGTATTGAGCTGTGTTTTTACGTCACTGGGCGCTTCAGAAAACATGGTGCAAAAAAGTTGTCGACGATTTTTGAAAAATGCGCCCAGTAACAGGTTTAAACTCCGGTCGCACCAACGACGTTTTCAGCTGTAAATTAAAATATTTATTAAAAGTACATTTACTTGTAAAGGTTTTATCAACATACATCAGACACAAGCCTAAAAATAAAAAAGTGGACACCTTCTAATTAGCAAATATCATGCTCATTGGAACTCTTAAGCCATTGATTATTTCAATTCTTAAGATACTGCTTGATTATGATGTGATTAATTAACTGAAAGGAAGAAGAACTGACAAAGAAGACGGATCCACTTTCTGAGTCAGAACAAAAAATCTAAGTCCAGTGTGCATGGGTCGGCGTTTATTGATCTCAAAAAAAGACAGCGGCGGATTCCTAGCATGTTCGCAAAATGATTTAGCTTTTTTTTATTGACAGGGTTGCTCTAGTTTATAGAAGAAGTAAACAGTAAAATAAATCGAAAGTTGAAAACATTTACTTGAGCATAAGACAAAGAGTTACACTTTCTTCAAAGCTGATTCCAGTAAACAAGATTCTGTAAATCAATAAAGAAAGTGTGTTCGGGGTAAATTTATCATTAAATTTAGAATAGATGTATATTTTATCTGGAAAGGAACAAAGGTAAAAGTATCATTTTATTCAAAGAAAAACTCTATAAAAACATGTGTTAAATCTAAAATTTATTTCTTGTTTTAAATGTTGAGACTATTAATTATTTTAAGAATAATGCAAAAGAATTAAATAAATTTTCTTTAAAATATGATTCCTTATTAGAAAAAATTTGTAATAAAGATACATTTCGTTGAAAATTTATGTCCATATAAAATTTGCCTATTTTTGACAGATTTTTACTATCTCGTATACCGATAAGTATATTAACCATCAAAAAATTTCATTCTGAGTTCGAAAAGCACATTTTTGGAAAACGTCTATCCATCTGTAACAAAGATAACTCAAAAACGTTTTGAGTTAGAGTAAAAAAACTTATACAACTTTTATAACAAATGTATACCTTTTTGACAAATTTTGAACAAAATCCACTCAGAAGAATTTTGTATGTCCTTCTATTAAAATACAATTTAACATGATAACTATAAAACAAAAAGAACTATGTAGATAAAATTCGATACACAGTATTAGCATTTATAGTCTAGACAAATTTTGAGTCAAATCCTACAAAGCATCGGCCGTCTGTCGATCTGTACTTTCAGAAATATGTAAACGTAATAATTTCAAAAATGGAATAACTTAAATATATCAAATTTGGTATGTGATTTTGTGCCTACAAGTGTAATTTTCGTCAGTCTTGTTTTAATCGATTGGAAAAAAGTCTAAAACACAGATTCGATTTTCAGAAGCTATTAACCTAATTCCAAAGATTAATCTCCAAATAACTCGCCAGATTAAGCTCCATAGATTCAGAAAAAAAGGCTAAATTCATATCAGTGTTTCGTAACTATGATATCCCGATACCCTGTTAGATGTTTTCTGGGTTGATAACTTTATTAAAGAGTATGCAAGAATGTTTTGAGGTGATACTTCCACTTAATTATATTGACAGGAAATATTATATTAAATTTATTTTGATCATGTTGGAACAGATAATTCATTAATACTTGAATACTATACTTTAACTATCAATAGAAGATCCACTTGCTTCTATATTTTGTGAATTTAAACTTAACTTTCAAATTTTATTTAAAAATTCATCTACATTATCAAATATTGATCTGAAATATTCATAGATCAGGAATCAGCTTAAGTTTTTTGCACTATGAAAAAAAATTCCATTTATGCAAAATGGGAAAATATAAATAAAAAATATGTAAAGTATTCCTTTGAAATCTATGATTTAGCAAAAAGGGAATTCAAATAGATATACTTGATGATTCATAGATGAATATTTCAAAATACAACCGCCTTTTATTTTGCCAATTTATGGATTTTTTCAAATATATATATTTCTGGTATCCAAAAATTTTATTCAAAAATATATATATTTCCGGTATTGGTAAAGTATTCTAACTTTTCTTCAACAAATAAAAAATTTCTTCTAAACTCTTCATTTCAAGTTTGTACAGCAAATCAAATACGAAAATGAAATCGTATTGTTGGATAATAATTAGAAAATTTGGAATACATTTATATTTTTTTTGTGTGCGTATATTTTTGAGTGTATATTTTTATGCTTTATATATTTGTATATTTTGAATAAAATATTTTTATTTAATCATGATTTTCCATTGCGTAAGCTTATTTGCTGTACGTTCCTGTTAGTAAGTGATAGATTTCATTATATTTTGTTTTGTTTCTATTTATATAATTTTGTTTCCTCCTTTTGTGCATTTGGGCCTATGTCCTTAGCATTCAAAATTTTTTCTTCTACCAACGGAGTACCGACTAATGCATGTAAGAATTGTTTTATACTTTTTTTGCATATATTTATACTCAGAATTAAAAACAAATAAATAAATAGTTTTTAGATGTCAGATTATCATAATTTATAAGCAGCTTTTTAATACTGATTACAGTTCTTCATGATAATTCTCTTGAAATTCATAAATGTTTCTACTATTTGAAATAATTTGCATTCTTTTTAAGATAAAGAAGCCATTAAATTTACTGGCATGTGTTTTTAATAAAACGAAGAGCAAAATTTGTTAAAATACAAAAAAAAAACATTAATCAGTTAGAAATATTGTAGCATGGCAAATTTTTAGGCTGCATGATCTGCTTTATTTTATGTGCTTAAGAACATTAATTCTAAGAACAATAACATTTATAGAATGTGTGAGTGTGTGCAAGATTGCATGCATGTATGTATGTATTATATGTTATCAATATAATAGATCTTTGCCTTTGAAAGAAATTTTTCATAGGACTCTACTTATTAAAAGTATTCTACTACTTATTAAATGATATAGAGTTTTAAATGTTTTAATTTATTCTAAAAGCATATTCACATGTTCATAAATTCAAATAGTTTGTAATTTTTGATAAAAATTTGTATTAAATGCCTTTAATTTTCAGTTAATTACAATAATCAAATAAATTGACAGTAGATTGAAGAAAAATGAAAGCAAAATAATACTTAAAGTGAATTCTGAGAAATAAACATAAGCGCATGCGAGCTAGACTTCCACATATTCATGATGAAGATTTGGCATAAATTATAAACTATGTGGGAAATCTTCTATGCTTTCATAAAAATTATTCAAACTAAAATTTCATTAGTTATTCGTTGTAAAATAATTTACTTCAATGTTCATTTTCAATTAATTTTTAGGATAAGACAAACATCTAATAGTTTCTGATAGAATTTCCCAATATATTTCACTAATTTTTAAAACGGTATAAAAACAATTTAAATTATTTGATTATTTCTATTTTCTATGTAAAAATACCAAATGATTAAAGGCTATTTTTTTTTTCCTTTTATATAAATAAAATCCAATAATCTAAGATTATCATTGACTTTTAAAATTCTTAATTCAATTTCTATTAATGATATAGAAGTTTTGAACACTTCATTGAGTAGCTTAAAACAATAGTTGCCAATGGATCCAATTGTTTATTCTTATAAACATATTACGCTTTAAAAAAACCGCATAGATATCGTCAAATATTTAATCCATAAAGGAATATTCTTTAACATCTTTATGTTATAGATTTTTGAGTGAACACTTCTACAGATCTTTAAATACAAAGGCATCCCATTTTGTTTCAGAAAACGTTATGAAGTTTTTTTCTATAGAGCCATTTTATTCGAAATATGGAGAAGTGACTTATTTATTAAATACAACTATCTCGACAGGAAATATTTAAAAATTATAATAGCTTGACAGAATTTCAAAAAAGTTATAATTGAATATAATTTGCTTACTAATCCACTAACTGAAATTTAAAGTTGAAGAATAGTTAATTTATTTCTGAAATCTGCGAAATTACATTAATTAAGCTTTCGTTTCAAGTTATATTCTTCTTCAGAAATTTTCATTCTTCAACTCACTCTTCTACATTATATGCTTTCAGCACGTCCTTCATTATGTAGAATATATTTACAAATCTCCACATTTATAATCAATTATCGGAATCTCTAATTTTAAATTTTTAACGACTATCGAACTTTTATTTTTTATTCCCAAAGTTGTATTTGAATGTACTAAATACACATTTTTAGAATAAGCACTCATAAACTTCATCCAAGAAGAATTTAATTCAATCAAATTAAATTCTTCTTTAATTTTTAACATTTTCATTCTCCAAATCACCCTTCAAAATTATAGGCTTTCAGCACGTCCTTTATTATGTAAATTATATCCAAGAATCCCAACGACTATCGTACTATCGTTATGAATAAAATATAGATTTTTAGAATCAACACCCATAATGCATATCCTAATTGAATTTATATACTTTGTATCTAGTCAATGAACGTTTAAACCAATATTTCAAAGCTAAAAAATGCATCAATTGTTAGAGTTGCAAATATATGAACTTCCAATTAATAATTTTAATGGATTATAAGGATTTAAATCTTTAAAAATTACAAAAATTCGAAGTTTTAATTTAAATGGATTTTCAAAAAAAATTAAAGGATTAAAACTTATTCAGAATATTTAGTTTGGATAATTCTTCAAATCCAACAAATTGTTTCAAATTGAAAAATTAAATGTTTATTTGAGAATAATAATTGGAAAATTGTTTTTTAACAGTTTTTCAATTATTATTCTAAATACACAACTATTTCTTTTAAATTATTTTAATTCAAAATGTAATGTAAGTGTGCATTCTATACAAAAAAATTAAATTTTAGCTAGCAAACAGATTTTATTTTGAAATCATTTAGAATAAAGTTTTACGTAAGGAAAACTATTTCTAGAAAAATCAACTTGGGATATTTATTAGAAGATTCCCCAGAAAATGTCTTAGCTTAAAGAATATTCTTTATCTCATATTTTTGGAGTAGAGCCATCAATCTTGCATTATTCCCAACCAACTGAATTGATTATTAAACCACAATAACTACCAATTTCAACAGCAAATGTCTGTTCTCCATTCGAATGTCAGATAATCAAGAGAGTCGATTCAGAGGTTGCTATGTTTAGTAATGAAGTGACCTCTGATTCTCGGAGTGATTGACCTTAACAGAGACTGGTAGCTGAAGGACATGTTAACTATATAGTTCTAAATTATTCTGCTTCTGACAAATGAGACTGGTTTCAGAACATCCCACGACGTGACTTGTATGCTGATAAATGATGTCTTTCTATAGTTACATTTGTATTTATAGAGCAGTAAATCAGCTACAATGAATATAGATGTCAACTGTGGAAAATTGTCGAAGATTATTCTGGTTTAGTGTATAGAATTTATTTTATTTAGCATTTAGTTTATTTAGTTAAAGTAAATAATGTAATATATTTTATGTATGTAAGGTTACTTTATTTGATTCATAAATAAATCATTGCATCGATTTAAAGAAAAAACCGTTGATTTTCTTATAATATTTTATATTTGAGAAGATTTATTGTCATCATTTTGTCTTGATAATTATATATTCTTGTATTTCTACAGTAAGTAAGATTTTATATTATAATGAATGCTAAAAGTATTATAATTTTTTTCTAATATCCTATGTATCTTATAACTTTAAATGGGCAAGATATATGAATTTATTTATTATATATGAATTTTTATTTGAATAACGTGCTTTTATACACAATTTTTTTTAAATAATTAATTATTAAAACATTTTTGTTTTTTCTTACATGCTTTTTTCTTACATATGAAGTTCTATTTTTTTCTGGGAGCGCAATGCTGAACCCAATTTAAATTTGGAAAAGTTGACTTCGGGTTCATAAATATTAATAATGATAGAAAAATTGTAAAAGGAATACTGTAAATTAGCTGGTTTTGTTAAACAAAGTGAATTCGTAGCTTCTTTTTATTTGAATGGTTCATTAATATGTAGATAAAATTTAAAAATATTCATACGTATTCAGTATTTGATTCGTATCTTAATATTTTCTCCGGAAATACATAATTCTATAAAAAAATTGTCAAGTGAAATTGATATTTATTCGAAATGGAATTTTCACTTTATAAAAATATTTCATTCCTTTTTCTCCAATGCAAATTGCTTTTATTTTTCACATCTCAGCACCCAATAAAGATATTTTTTCTATGACTAGAATATGATTAGAAAAAATACTAATAAATTGTGGTAAAATTGCAGTTCAACTAAGTATTTTTTCTTAAAATTGTACGTCCTAGCAAAAAAATTTAAAAAAATAACTATCGTTTTTTCAAATGTTATTTCGTTTTTCATTTCATCCCTCTTTAGTCTTTTGAATAAATTTAAATTTGAGTAAGAATCCGGGAAGTTTTTGGCTATTTGTTTTTTTATTTACAATTAATGTCCTTTGGTATATTGTATTTGTTTTAAATATTATATCTATTTGTTTTACTTTCAATAAAATCTTTGTGTCTATGTATGTTCATGATTCAACTCACAAAATTTATTTTACAAATAATATTGTGGCAGTTATTAAAGCCCTTCCAATTTAATAAACTTACTGCTACCTTATGAATTGGATATATGATATATATGAACCATCTAAAAGCAGTTAAAGTCTGTGAAATCAGAGTAAAACTAAGAACATTATTCTTTGTTAAATTAATAAACTTTAGTAGTTTTATATATTAATTTTCGGTTAGTCATATGCCTTGCATAGAATCCCTCTTCCTTATTTTTTAACAGATGAAAAAAAAATATATTCATTAATTTTCTGAAGAAACAATGAATACGATTTGAATTTCAGAGCGACAGTATATCTTTGTTGAAAAGTATGTAAAAGTTGATATTATTAAGTTTATATAATTTAAAAGAAAATTTTTAAAGCTTAAAAACTGTTAAACGCGATTTTTTTAAAATAATATTTTCTAGAGTTATCGCAAAGAGAGTCCGAAATTTTGTTCAATGGCTGGTTAATTAAATTTATGTTACAAATACATTACTGCCATCCAAAATATATTTGTACCAAATAACGAAATGATATAATTATATTTAAAAGCAATTTAACTTTTAATTAAAATTTCACTGATTTCCTTGTTCAAAAAGCAATATTTTATATAAATTCGTAATTCCTTAAAAAAATATAAAAGTGGCACAATCATTATAAACAGGAAAAATATTTAAAATGTATTCTATATAGCCCCCCAAATTAATATTAGTTATCACATTATGTTTGAAAAATAACATAAATTTCTACTACTTTCTTATCTATACGAGTATAAGGATTTAGTTAAAATTTGATAATCATTCCATTTCTGTCGACTTCCAAGTTTTAAATCCATTTAAATTCTCAGATTACTATTTTGAGATCATGTAAATGTTTCTTATAATGTAGAGAAAATATGAATATTATGATGATATCAAATTGAAACATGAGGCCTACTCTTCAAATTTTAATTTTATTACTATTCTAACTGAAAAATATTTTATTCAAAGCTTAAATTAAACATTTATTGTGCCTGTGTAGTGCAATGTGAAGCCTTGAATCAGTCTGTCGCAGCGTTACTGAGATAGCTTACATTTGTATTCTAAACAAGTTAAACAATCGGTTTTATTTTCTTACAATAACTTAAAATTATATTTCAATTTACTTTAACTAAAGCTGAGAAAAAAAATTTCAATTACATCATAAATAATATAGGCAATCGATTTTGGAAACTAATTCAACAACTAGAGAAGTTCGCTAAATTATTGCAAATAACTTATTCATCATGATGAAATTAAAATGATAACCTCAAATTAACTTCAGAAATTTATTACTGCTTATTAAGCAATAAAACCTTTACTTTTCTAATTTATATAAATAGACTCGGATGCAATTTTATATCCCATAAAGCTCTGAGGGTTAAAAAATCTCATATAATTATATGCATCCATCAGAGAAGAAGAAAAAGGGAATGTATAAAATGTCGCTATACACACTTTCCTTATAAAAATGAGCGTTATGGGGACGAATGCATTAACAATGACAGTTACTTTTTCTGAAAGAAATCCAACCGTTGGAGTAATACTTGAATAATTGCATGAAAACAATTTGCTTTTTATGCTTGCCATATGCATAATTTTACTCAAGGCTGAATAAAAATATTGGCTGTATCCTCTTTTGTTTGTTAAGAATCAGTTGAATGTAAGAAAAGTTTATCATGTCGATTTGAGATTTTTTAAAAAATGTGCATTTTTAGGGGGATGATTATTTTTCTGACAAGAATTGAGGATTTAATCTTGGATACGTAACATTAGATATTATTTTCGTTCTTAAAATAATAATATAACTCTCTGAAACTAACAGGGAAATTTCTTAGGTAGTTTGAAGGAACTGCATGAATTGTATAAGTGTCTGATTATATTTGGAATTTTTCCCAAAATAAAATGGAAAGTATCCAACATATGTACGTTTAAGAAGGAATTTTTCTCAAAAAGTGATAAATTATGAATTATAAATGTGGTTTCGAAATTCGAATCGATATCAATGCTGTATAACATCTAAATATTAAACTATTTGAAGGCTGCAGCTATATGACATACGATAGTGAATTATAGTCCCGAAAGAAGGATGAAGCACGTTATGAGAAAATCCAATATCAATACACTAGGTGTAGGTTTAAATATTTCCATAAGCAAAACAACAAATAAATATGTTTTATTTTTCATGGAAACAAGATACAAAATGATGAAGCTCAGTCGACGCTTATATAAACAATACATGCGGTATTAAACAACTGGCAGAAAACAGTTAATAAAAACGGTTAACCACACAAACTTTCTCAGTCCTCACACAAACAATACAAAGTGAGGCTTCGCTCAAATACTTGCTTGAATATATATATATATATATATGTGTGTGTGTGTGTGTGTGTGTGTGTGTGTGTGTGTGTGTGTGTGTGTGTGTGTGTGTGTGTGTGTGTGTGTGTGTGTGTGTGTGTGTGTGTGTGTTCTAGACATGAGAATAATTCTTCATTTCTGTTTATCATCCTTTTATAGTTTCTTTGAGAGAGAAAAAAAGATTCTAAACATATACTTGAACTCAAATCCAAAATGAAATATTACCGAGATTCTTCATTTTTTTTGGATCTTTCATTTTCAACTCCAATTGCTGTTTTTAATGGTCATTGACTGGCCATCTATTCAGTAGTCATTGCTATTCTGTTGAAGCAAGCAATACAGAAAAAAACGTCAAGGAAGAAAGAATTTCTAATGTTTTTCACTATTTGAATGGGATGATAATATAATGAGTGATTCTCTGTGACATTAAGAAATGTGCAATTATTATTCGAGGAACGAAAGTGATTTTCTGTTAATAATAAAAAACAATACTTGTGCATGTTTTGGCGTTTGCAGAAATAACCGTCAGAACTCACAATTATACAAGCATCAGTGAATTTTAGTTTATATGAAATACGTATTTTTAAATGATTAATAATTATTAAGTGACCTTAAACTTAAACTCCATTTTTTCTAAAAGTACTTGGAATACTCTGAAGAAAGTTAATGGAAGGAAGAATTCCCAAATTAAAAACTCTCGCAAATTTGTTGAGTACTTTTCATTACAAAGTGTAGATTAACTTGTGAAATGTCAAAAAGTAAATGGAGAATGTGGTGAATCTTGTAATGATTCACTACTTTCCTATTTTTGTCGTAGTACTTCTAGGATGATTTTTTAAATGTTAATTGTATTTTTTTCGATATAAAATGTTTAAAGGAATAAAATTTTGAAAAGAAGTTATTCTAAATTTACTTGAAAACAAATTAAATTTATTTACAAGAGTAAAATCAAACAATATCAAAAACAGATGTAAATATAAAACATAATTCGAAATGCAAATACCAGTTTTTAGTTTAGTTATATTAATGTCCCGTTTTAAAGCAAGGTGCTAGATCTGGATATCATTTACATATCATTAGTTACTCATACTCTGAAACTGCATCACCTAGCGTTCGATGTGGCAATGTTATGGTCCTTTAACTAATGAATTCAAAAATAATTTTGATTGATAGAAAACGAAAATGTTTTATTGTGTTCTCCAACATATAACGCTTCTTCTTGATTGGATGCTCGATTTTGATGATGATAATGATGAACGCTTTCTCTTAGTGACTTTTAATGGCAATTTCTTCATTTGAAAAATCTTCACTGTTGCCTAATAAAATTTGCACAGTTGTAGTTTCAGAATAAATTAATTTAGGTGAAATAAATCAGCGACAGAATTCATATTACACTATTCATTTTGTCCTATGCATTATGAATCACTCTATAATTTTATAAAATGGGCTAATAAAAATAATATTAATACAGTAAGCGATTAAAATTGTTTTTATACGAAAAAATTATGTTATGCCATGGTTTTTTTTTCCCAAAATTTATTAAAAGAGTTTTGCTTTAGAAATCTAAAGAGAATGGAGAAGGGGGGACAAAGAATGCTGAAATCAGATATTCTGGGATAAAATTCTTCATGAGTAGAGTGTTGGAAAATGCATTTACCTGATATCTCAGCTTAAGTGTTTATTGAGATAACCTATGGCTCTAGAGAATATTGGCTACGATCAACACAGTATGAAAGATTTATAGGCCCGCTCTAAAGTTCCCTACAGGGAACCGTTTTTACCTAAAAGTAGGGAAACTTTACCCAAACTAATCAATCCGTAGTAAAACGCTCTTTCGATGAAAATTTATTTTCCTTGTCTTTTTATTCTGTATTTTTCTTTATTAAATATTGCTTGCATTCTTTGAACTTTATTTATCTACATTCATTCTTCTGGAATGAAGATTTTGGTATTTTAAAATCTTCATTTGAAATACTGACTAGATGACTATTATCGATATAATTCTATTCTTTTGATGTATTCAAAATAAATAACTTGTATTATTCAACAGTAGATACCTAATGATGACGATATCGTGTCAGCGTTACCAACGATAGAGGGTGCAATAGATTCTGAGGGTAAAGATCCCTGAGCAACCGAGGGTAGGAGTCTGACTTCAAGCTTATATGAAGATAACACAGGGTAAAGAACACCCATGTCTGAACTAGGACATCTAGATCACTGGGAATCACTACCCCTATGCCAAGACACTGGATCAGTAGATATATCGTTCATAAGTAGCTTTTTTTATGTCTGTAATATATCTTGTTAATCATAAAAATCTTTATTTTAAAATGTTATTTTAAATATATTATCAAAATTACAGATAACTTAGTTTTTGTTTCTGGTTAAATTGATAATAACTTCCTTGTTATTAAGTGGTGCAATTTCTTTAGGGAAAAATTAAAAGATATGGGAGGCTATGCTCTATATATTGCAATAGCAATGATTAATCTATCATTATATTATTTTTACAAATTTACTTTTTAATTATGTCAGCAATAATAGTTCACCCGAAAATTCATTTAGTATCGTTACAGTTCTCGATTGCATGAATGCAGTTTCTAAAAAAAGAGTAACTTTATTAAAATTTTTAAAAAAAGAAGTATGGAAACGAAATTGGTTCAGCGTACTTTCCGAATCCTATGTTGAAGTTTCTCTACTGATGAATCTTGTAAAATTTACTAAAAATTAAAAATAAAAACTTAAAAATATTATTCGATAATAATATGTGTTTAAAGTTTGCTGCACCCCTAAACTAGTCTAGTCTACGGTAAACTAAATTTAAAAGCCACTTTTCTGCTTTAAAAGAAAAACTTGAATAATTAGAGGAAGAGAATTCTTAAAGTTCCGGATCTAACAAATTTCCTGATATAGGATTATGCATAAATACAGCTGAGAAGTTATCAATAATTTTCTGTTGGCAATGAAATACAGCAAAAAAAATATGGATCTCATTTATCTATGTTTGATTTTGTACAATAGAAAAAAAATGAATAGAATTTTAAGCGGACGTTGTTGTAATGAGGACTTTGAAAAACATTTTTAGAAAATTATATTTTTTTTATTTATATCAAAAAAATTATTATTTTTAAAATTGAAAATTAATTACATTTTTAACTAAGTTTTAAAAGTTTTTAGCAATAAATTCAGAAGCCTTCATCGCTCAAAAAAAATACTTTCTAGTTTATTTTTAAAATTATATATATATATATATATATA
>JAPMOQ010022913.1:4790252-4806915 GCA_026543055.1 Argiope trifasciata
GAGTGAGAGAGAGTAACTAATTGTGCACACTTTCCTGATTTCTAACAATAGATTACAATATTAATGTGAAGTTGAAGCTAATTTTTTTTTATTGAATCATATACTTTGAATCTTAGGTTATTGAAAGATAAGCGAAAAAAATTATGTCTCATATTTGTGTTGTTTTCAGTGCAAATGGAGAGTTAATTTGAAACTAGATTTCACTAATGCGAAAGTTAGATGTTAAATGAATCAGATATTTATGGTTTTGAAAGCTCTGTGATGTCATGGGACAGTTTCCATTAGGAAAATTATTGTACACAATGAACAGAAAATGTGAGAAAATTTAAGTAGAACAGCACTGATATTTGACAATTTGACGAAATAACGGACAAGAAAATGCGTGTGAGCTATTTAAGTAAAATTATATGTTAATAATATTCGAATGAACCAGTTCGTCTCTAAAGGGAGTTTGAGTCTTATATTTTCAAGAATATGACAACATTCCATGAAAAATAACGAAAATTAAGAACGATTTATTTCTTTTTAATTCATGGATTAAAATATTTTTTAATATTAATAATACATTTAATAAAAGTAAATTCATAAAAGCAAACAATTAATTTTAATTCAAACTAATATTTAAAGAGAGTCAAATAAATAATATTTTTTTCAGAAAATGAAAGCTTTTAATCTGAACCACTATTCAATCACTGCAAAACAAAGAAATAAGTGAAAATGAAATGTAAAGCATTGTGATCAAATGCAGGTGACAGATGATTAAATACTTACCTTTGTTCAAAACGATATTCAGGAAAACTACTTTAATATAAATTCGTTTTCTTTCTATTCAGATAAAAGGAAAAAATAACAAAAGAAAAAAAAGTGATAAAAATAACTCATCATATCTGTTATATTTATATATCCCAAACATTAGAAGATAAAGGGAACAAAAAAGAAATAAAATGTTTTTGTCTGTATTAAAAGTATTTAAACATTAAGTGCATGTATGAATATGTTTGGAATGATAAAGAAAGGTTTATTTTTTGTTTTCTTTTAAAATTACTTATATTAAATTCGCCAGCAAAATTTAAATAAAATTTTTATTGTTCCGTTTTTTCATGAAAAGAACCATTTGACTGTTATAAAAATAATTTTTCAATTGTATTATGTTGAAATGGCAAATAAATGAGAAAGATATCTAGTTAACTAATCGTATTCAATAAATATAAAGTCCAGCAAAACAATATTTGTAGAATATTTAAATTAAAATTGAAATGTAATAAATTATTTTTGTCAGAGCCTTTCTATTATCATTGCTTATTTGCATTGGGTTTTATGCTTTACAATTTTAGTCAGAAAATCAAAAAATAATCCGATTTTAATTTATTTGTTCCATTTTCAATTCATTTCTTAATCACAAAATAAATTTTAACTTATAAAAAGAGATGGACGAAATTGTATTATTTTTATATTATTATAATTATATGAATTATTGAGTAGCATATGGAAGCTTAAATATATGCATTTATTTAATTCATTTAGAAAATGTTGTAAGAAACAAAAACTTTTAGTAAAAGCATTCGATAGAATTAAAATTACGCCAGTGTAACAGTAATTGTTTTCCTCGATCCCTTAGCGGCCCCTAAAATAAACAGTAGTGAAAGTCTTGAAAGCAAGTGGCAAACATGATGTTGCCTTTAGTATCATTTTAACTTATCTTTGTAGTTAAATGCTACTGCCCCTTATATTTCTGTCCCGTTGTAAATCATGACCTTGTATTTCATCAATGCATCTTAATTTTATTGTTCTGATTTATTGAATATGATTGTCCTCTCTGACAGAATTTATATTTTAGCCCCCTTGTGGTCACACTTGTTATTATTGCAATTTGATTCTGTAAATGTTTTATTACAATTTGATTCTGTAAATATTTTATTACAGTTTGATCTGTAAATATTTTATTACAGTTTGATTCTGTAAATGTTTTATTACAATTTGATTCTATTACTGTTTTCCACAAGAATATGAAGAAATTTATTTTATAACTCAATGCTATTGCATCTAAATGGAATCACAGTATGGATTATTAAAACGAAAAAAAAAATTCCCTATTTCTATTTTTCTACAACAGATGTAAATTTTTCTGAAGCATCTTTATTAATAATGCTTTAAAATGTTCATGAAAAGAATTGTATATAACTGTATAAAATTACATAAATTATTGAAATTTGAACATCAGACTGAAATATTGGGAAAAAGGAAGTTTGATGCAATAATTTAGAAAGAAAGTATCAATAAATATCTGAATAATTCTTTATAAAAAATGTATCAATAACCTATGTCTATTGTCAACCAATACTTTTTTACCACAGAAAATCATTCTTCGATTGCTTTAATTTCCAAACGCTCATTTTGATATAAAAGACAAATTTCTCAACAAATTTAAGCACACGAAGAAAAAAAAATTACTTAAATTTATTAGGTTTGTGCGTATGAAATGTCGGATTCTTAAGTGATTGTATAAAACTGCATATCTTTCTTCAAAAGCTGTTTATTCAATACACTTCTCCCAACGAGATTTTAAAGCGTAGATGCCTGTCTTAAAAAAATTTTGGTCTTTAGAATTAATAAACTCTGATATCGAGTTTTTTAGACAGTCTTCATTTTCATAGTGTTTGCCCCTTAAAAACAGCTCTAAATGCTTGAAAAAATGAAAATCGGTCGGCGAGAGATCCGGTGAATATGGTGGATGCTGCAAAACTTCATATTCCAGTTCGTTCCAGCTTATTTCGCTCTGTCAGTGCGTGCGGTACCCACTTGTCCATCTTCTTAACCTTGCCAATCTCAGAAAGGTGTCTCAATATCGTTGTATGGTCAACTCTCATCCTGATAGCAAGTTCCCTCGTGGATACGGCTGGATCCGCTTCCACTAGAGCCTTCAGGTCATCATTCTTCACAGACGTTTTGGGTCTTCCGCGCGGCTCATTTTGCAGTGAAAAATCGCCAGTCCGAAATTTTTCGAACCAACGCTGCACTTTCCGATCGTTAACCGTATTCTCCCCAAACGCTTGGTTTATGTTGCGTGCAGCTTTTGCAGCACTATTACCAAGTTTGTACTCATATAAGAAAATGACGCGAATGTCGGCAGAATTCATATCGGCAATAAACTCAAAAGAAATAACAAAAGGGAAGACCTTCGAGAAAACCTATTTTGCTGAAATGAGTCTCTGGCAATGGACAATACGACTATGAATGAGGTTATGCCAAAGACAAAAGTATAACGAAAACAGGGAGACAAACGTCCGCATGTAAAGAGAATCCGACGTTTCATACGCACCAACCTAATACTTTTCACATAAATACTTCTTGAAAATGTTTATCAGTTAGAAATCCGAAGCAATAGCATAGATTAAAAATCTTTATTTGTTAACAGAAAAAAAATCTTATATAATTTGTCTGAATTTTTCAAAATTATATAACATTAAATTATCCCAGTGCGCATAGTTATTATTATATAACCAATTAGAAGTAAAAAAAGGAGAAAGCAAATAAAGAAACGAAAAACCATCCATTGATCTGCACAGATAATTCCATCAAGGTCAAATCCTGCACGACTCTATCTAATTTTTTGATGAAGTAAAAATTAAATAAAGGAATACTTAAAAACAAGTGATGACAATAAGCTGAAGTTACTGAGAAATATTAATGTTTACAGATACAACCTTCTATGTTTTTGAGGCCAAAATCTGTGGGGAAACAAAATAATTACTAATTTAAGAGAAAAAAAGAGAACTAAAAACTGAATGATGATAAAAATTGATAGATTACACGTCAACATCTACATGATATGTATAAATATATAAAAAGATATTACATATCGAACCAGAATTCTGTAGTAATTATATGGGTTCCGTTCAAAATCATGCACTACGATGTCAAAAATCCTCTACACTTTTGACATACCTTACAAAGGGCATTTTGACTTTTACCCTTGCTTATGTATCTTGAAACTAAGAATGTTTTTTTTTTTATTTCTTCAGAGATATTTCTTGAGCCTGCTATGTATAAGATGATGATTATCTTGAAATATTTCCGAAAGTTATTCTGAGGTATTCAAGAAGAGTGAACATCTATATGAATAGGTAGAAAGCATGGATTTAGATTTAAAAGTGTATATATATATATATATATATATATATATATATATATATATATATTGTTGTTGTTGTTCCAAAAATGAAGGTATATTTCTGTTAATAGTAGTACCTTTATTTTTTCTCTATAACAATTAGAAGCACATTTTAGCAAACAATTGACTTATAAGTAATGCATATTTGTGAATTTTTAAAAACTTCGAATTCATTTTCTTAAAAAAAATAGTTTTTTTCATAATTCTACTGAAAACAATATCGTTGTATATCAAAAAATAATCAAGGCACCTGAAGGAAATTTGTAATTATAACTCATTATATTATACGGAATGTAGTGAACTATGATTTGGTGCTGACTGCCCTAGAAAAGGATTTATGTTTGTTTAAGATATTTGTTGAAAATAATCCAAAATTTCATAGATTAGTCCATAAATTACACACATGAATTTTATTTTTGAATACAATTCTTAGATAACAGTTAGTAAGAAAAATGAAAATATTACATAAAAAAATCTCTAGAACAGTCCTGGTTTTAGTAAATAAATGTTAAAATATACATAAAAATAAACTTTTTTCTTTTACACTTAACTGATGCGATCTGTCAGACCACTAACGATTGACATTCGATCCTTCCTATTCTATTTTTCGTTCAGTCGAGTGGAATAATCCTGTAGTTTCCTGCTTTATGACCGTCAATACACGTGCACTTTTCAACCAGTTTCAGTGTATTTTAAAAATAATTCAGCTATCAATTAGCACGACGTCTGCAAGATCACAACTCCCTCTTAGTGTTCTAGTATTAAACAAGGCTTGGCAGATTTTGCTAAAACATATCCTCGAAAAATCATCCAACCAACTAATTTACGGTATGTGATGAGGATAACTGAAGAGAAGATTTTTTTCAATGAAGATACACATTCAGCTGATTCTGATGTATATATATGTTGGCATATAATTAATTTTTCTATTGATAAAGTATTTTGAAAAATTTCTAAAACATATTAATATACCAAGTGAAATATCTACAAAATTTATAAGCTGATATTTATACTAATATTTATTCTGTATGTTTAAAATGCCCTCTTTATTTTTCAGAAAATTGTTGAATTTTTCATTATATATTTTATCTACTTTTGTATACTGAGAAAACAAATATCATTTAAAAATAATACTTAATATGACTTTTCAAGAATGGTATTTATTGTAACATGTAATATCAGAAATGGGTGTTCATACGTTATAACTTTTTTTCAATGATAATACATTTAGAAAAAAATTCTAAAACATAATTATATATCAAGAAAAATATCTGCAGATTATGTTAGCAGATTTTCATACTAATATTTTCACTAAAAATGTAAATTTAAGTCTAAAGAATATACGATCTCGTAGACCATACCGCCTCAATAATGTAATAAATTTTCACCTCCCCAGTTAAGGTTAAATAGATAAATATATATTTAAACAATTTTAATTTTATTAATCATTTTATCATTATTTTAATAAAAAGCATCATACGAACGATAAAACTTTTTTTAAATCCTTAACTTAATCGAATACTTTAACCATTTTTAATCTTTTCGATCCACAAAAATACTATTTCACTATAGAAGAATTTTCCCATATTAACTAAATTGATTACGTTGAATTTCTGAACATTTTATTTGCTCTGTTTCGTGGGATTGGATCATTGTGCTTGGTTCTTGTTTGGTACAAAATTCTATTAGCGCTAGCATGTGCTACCTACAAATTATCAATTTTTTTTATCACAATCGAAATATTATAACAAAAAATGAGGGAAAAAGATAACAATGTACATAGAGATGCCAAAAAAGTAAAAAATAAAATTACTTATCCTCTCATTTACGTAATTCACCAATTATTTAAAAGAAAACAATATTGTATAATTAATTTTAAAAATATTGTAAATTCAGGTGACATAGAAGTATTACAATTATTTTATCAAAACTTTGAATATCATCTTCATTTTAGCAAAAAAAAAAAAAAAAAGAAAGAATTTTTCTTCAATAATAGAAAATGAATTGAATGAATTGACAATCTGATGAAAAGTTTTGACAAACAAAAAATAATTTCTCCTCAACTGACAAAAAGATTTTCTAGAAAATTAAGTTTCTTACAAAATAAAAAATATATATTCTTTCAATTCCCAGTTTTCATTTTAATAATGTCAATTCCGAAACGAAGCATTAATTTTTCTGAAAATGTAGTTTCTATAATGTCTGGGCATTAGCAATCTTGTTAGTTTTTACATCAAACATCAAAGAATTCCTATTAAAGTGTCGCACAGCATGCTGGTTTCTTGAAAAACTAAGGATGTTGGCGAAGAATACATTAACGAGAATGTTTATTTTTCTTGGACATACCAAAAGCTAATTGTTACTTCCTTCGTTGCCCTAAAATTCCTAGGGATGCATACAAAATAATGCTGTGTTTTTGTTTCCCAGCAGAGAAGTTTTTCTTAAGGCTATAATGAGAGCGTGATATGAATTTGGTTTTTCACTAACATTTTAATTCCAACGGAAAAAAAAACTGTTTGTCACTTGAATTCAAATGAATATTAAAGAGGATTAGGGCTTTGGGGGAAAGTTTACTCTTTTGGCAAAAATAATAAATTAATATTTAATACTAGGTACTGCAAACTTTTCTTCTAAATGCTGTTGACGTTTTTCTTTTAATCTTATTGAAGTTCAAGTTCTTTAAGTTTATTTTTTAAGAGTGTTTTTCAATTTCAATTCAGTATATATCACCCATATTGAATTCATTGTAAAAAAATCTCTTATTTACTGATATTATTATTTTTTTTTCTATTTTATTAATTCAACACAAGTTCTAAAATTGCCGACAGGTTTCCGCTCTCCGAGAAAGGAATAAAAAACTAAAATTATTCCTTAAAATATTTCATTAAACAAACTTATGATGAATAATATTTCTTTTTTTCCTACAAGAAAGAAAAATCTATAGCTAATTTCATTAAATTATTACTGATTGAAAAAAATACATAGTAATTTTTTAAAAAGATGTTTTATCGAGTGAAGCATAGGTAAAAGATCAGATTTTGAATTAGTTTCTTAAGCAAGAAATACTGCATTTAAAGAATAATTATCAAGCGCGTAAGATTTATGTACCTATTTTAATGTTGAATTATGAATTTTTATTTTAATGTTGAATTACTGAATTGATTGCATAATTTCAGCCATGAAAATTACAATAAATATTATTGTCATTTTGAATGAAATCAGTTGATGATACTATCGCAAAGAAACAATATAGTATGGCCTAATCCATAAAAGTTTAAAATAAATAATTTCTCAATTAACAATATATTTATTCCCTATTCTAATATCGCCATTTTTCAGAAGTTGCGAAGAAGTTTTCAGAAGAAATAATCAAAATTTAGTTCACAATTTAAATTACCCACCTATGTAGTTGCAAAGGTAGTAGCATTTGTTATTGTGTTGTGACTTTACAAACCCGCTGACTAGTACCAAGGGAACGACTTAGCTACTTCATGCGCCACATTCGCTTGCACAACCCTTTTTTACAGGGGTGAATGTTAAGTTAATTTTTCTCCGAATAGGGCATACGAGCTTTACTCATAAACATCTCATATTTGTAGAAAATGAGCCTATGTGCAACAATTGCAAAGTTCCTTTTACTGTTCATCATATTTTAATTGAATGTTCTGTTTTTAATTCTTATCGAGCTCGTTTTTTACCTCCGCTTCTTCAACGTTACTAGAACCGATGGGTGAAAAAGGCCAAACATATATATATATATATATATATATATATATATATATATATATATATATAATAAAATCTTAAGAGCTATTGGCTTTCTTACTTGTGTATAGACTTTTATTATTCTGTTTGAGTTGAACTTTCCCTTTGTATTCATATTCATTTCACCATTGTTTCAAATTCTCATGAATCATAGTTTTAAATTTTAAGATGTTAAAATCTTTCTTTGGAATTTTTTTTTCTTTACATACATATGCCCCCTTAAATAAATAGTTGTTTTTTAAATTACTTATTTATACTCTTACCATTTCATTGGCACAGTATGGTGAAATATGGCTCTTGCGGCAATAAATCACACAAAATTAACCAATCAACTTACTGGGGGTAGGCACATTCACAGACCTCACAGATAGAACAAAGAACAACCAAGTCCAAATTGGATTCAAACCCGTTACGTTTAAATTAGCGAAAACGCGCTTTCCTGAGACCAGGATGTTCAGGCTAACATCATTTAATTCTTGTTTTGCTTAAGACTCCACTAATAAAGAAAATTCCTCCTCAATATTTAGGAAGAAACATTTAATTGCTGATGTTCACTTGAAAAAATTTGGATAAAAAACATTTAAAATTATTATTAAAAAGAAATTTTGATCCTTTTAGGCTAAATGGTGTAATAGACTCTTGGAAGCCTTATTTCTTTTTGAAAAAAAAAATACTTTACTGAAGTCTTCCTTAAAGTGTAATATTAAACCCAGGATTAAGAAGGATAAGTCCCCATACGTTTCAATTAAGTATAGGGCTAATTAAATGGCAATTGGTTATTTTTTTGATCGCTTGGATTTGTGAAAGTTTGTTGCTCTACATATTCTCATTAATAGATGAAACCAAATTTAACTGCCTACAAACGTTCAAATACTGCTAACTAAGAAAGATTTCAGATCAATGATACGATCAACTTCATAAAACCATGCAGCATGCGTAAAAGATATTTTTTTATCAGAAAGAGCAGTGAATAGCATACTGCGTACACTGTAGGACAAAATGGGGAATTTATGGAAAAGAGTTTTATGGTTTTAATAGACTATGATTAAGAATTTCATGATCATTCAAATACCATTCTAGTTGAAATGCATATATGCCTTTATGAGTCTTTTTTTATAAATTGCAGTCAATAAATACTGAATATTTTTTGATAGCAAGATTATTTCCTTTAGTTTAAAGTATGTATAAAGTATGTTTAATACATTTATTGAGTAACATTGGATATTGGAAAAATATTAATATAATTATATGGGTTATAAGCTTTAATATAATAGATACATATTTGCTTAAATATAAAATGTTAATATCGGTGAAGTCCAAAATTTAATTTTTCAAACGAATTTAAATTTCTAGAATCAAATATTTAAATATCATTTGTTTCCAAAGTCAAATGGTCTTCTTTGTATATATAAATCAAAAGTTACAGCCCAAACATGACATTTTCTATTAAATCGTTTATTGTGTTTGAAGTTTCTGTCGCATAAAATGTTTTATTTCTTCAATGACACAGCATTTACAAAGTTTTGCATGACTAAAACTTTTATCATAAGAGATAGCAAGGAACAAACGTTTCAATCTTAATTAAATTTGACTGGATTGCAGGGAATTCGAAATTAAATTTCCTAAAGTAGTTCAAGCATATAAGCTTTTCTTTTACACTTCCGAAATCACTCGCATTTTTCAATACTGTCTTTTCAAATATTTTATAACTTATTTCGCTTTCTAATTCCTTTCAGTTCAAGATCTCAAGAAATCAAAACTTTAAATTTAATTCAACTGAATAATGAACATGTATTTTATTTTCATGTTTTAAAGCATTTATCTACATGGAAACAATGTCGTCAATAGGTAAAGAAATATTTCAAAAACTTTCCCAGAGTTTCTTTTTTTTTATTTAAACCTCCAAATAAATATTGTTCTATAAATTTTGAAAAGAAAAGATAATTAAATTTATTCTATTTTCCCAGCTTTTAATGAATATAATTTGAAAAGACTGATAAAAAATACTACTTTAAAATTTTATAACTTCATTTCATCATTGAATGCTGAAGCAATTTTCAATAAATTTTAATGTAATGGTCTTAAAACAATTAAGTTTTGAAAGAACGAAACACAGAGTACCAAATATTAAAAAAGTACTACACAAATTAATTTAAAGCTTTATTTTGCTATTTTCTAAAATTTTATAAAAATAAAAATATATATTTTTTCGACTTCATATTTAAAACCCCTACAACTGCAGAAAACTTATTTTTGTAGAATGGAATAGATTTAAAATGAAACTGAATTGAATAAAATTTCAAAGATAATTTAAAGTATCGCCTTTTGTTTAATTAGGGTATAATTTCATATATCTCAATTTTTTATTCAAAATGATTTAGAATCAGTTTATTATCAGTTTTAATCGGTTTTTGAAGACTTTGCCTTTTTTTTCTTTTTTTTTCAAATGATCATGTAAGATAAAAGATAAGCGCCTAACAGACTTGTAGAATATAATCATTTTCTCCAGGTTTAATATAAAATACATTTTAAAATGAATTTATTAAGGGGGAAGTTCTAGTTACAGTTCATAATTAAACTTAATAATTATCCCAAGTTCCTAATTACGGTTCATAATTTTTCCAGACACTATGGGATAAGTAAACACATCTTTCATTTCACGCCAATTAATTTAGTAACATTAACAATCTGCTTCAAAGCAACAGTAGGTCTGGTTTGATACGAACCTCGTAATTTTAAACCAGGGTCAGATGGCAAAGACAAAATCCGAGGTGACACTTTCTATCCAAGCTCCCTCCACCGCACTTGCTATTTCTCATAATAGTAAATTCCTGATATGAAGAAAATAAATTGGAAATAATTATACATGGCTGAATATTTTCCAAAATTTATTTTATCAGTGGCTATTATCTTTAACATTACTTTTTTCTGTTTTTTTTTATGAAGTATATTCTATTTGAGAGAATATTGCATTTAAAGCATCATAATCATTTGATATTTTCAATTTGTAATCATTTATCACCCAACCATTCCTAGGTATGTCGGAAAAAATTCAGAAAGGATTTTTTTATGAAACAAAAATTATTAAATTTTATGACACTCTAGTCAGAAATATATAAGATTTAGAAAAGTATTGAAGTACATCTTTCACTTCAAATAAAACATTCAATTTCTTATTCATGTCTTTTCTTTACTTATATTCTACCTAAAAAGGCTTATTTGTGAGGTTGATATGCAATACATCAGCCACGAAACAGACTTGTTGAATTTTTTTTAAAAATAACTCTTGGAAACTGTATATTATTATTTGAAATCAAAACAAATTTTGACAATCTAATTAGTACACTTTCATATATGTCACATTCAGTTGATAACCGTGAATTTCACCATTTCCTCTGAATTGGCCACCATTCTGAAATTTTCATCATTATCTATCAAAATATATATGTGCTTTAGAGTTCAACCATGGATTATTCGAAATAAGTCATTTCTTCCATTTCCACAACCACCATCACTTATTTTTTAAAAAGTAATCAGTTGCTTTAAATATAAAATGATAAACATTATTGCCAGTAAGGGACACTACTGATTTCCAACATTTAACATAACTTCTAACAAATAATAAAAATTACATGCATTCAAGTTGTAGATTATTATAACTTTTGAATACAGTTACAGCTAAAATTAATGAACGTTTGAAGAACATAACATAATTTGTTTTAAAATTATTTTAGAATATATAATTACAAACATTTCGAACCAAAACAAATATAGAAAATAGGAAACAATGTATTACTATATTCATTGAAATATAATAAATAGCTATCAATTATTCGTCCTCTGTAAAAGTAATTGCTATCCATTATTAGTTATCCAAAGTACTATCCATTATCCGTCCTCTGTTCGTACCTATTAACTGCAGTAAAAAATTGTTTTTAGCATTCCTTTTTAATTACTACTTCCCCAAAACATCGCAATTTCTATAATATATTTTGGCATTTCTAATTATTCTATATCTAAACGCTGAGACACTGACTCATTTTAATTACTTTTCAACCTAGTGTTCTCCATTCTTGATTAATTAATTTTTCTTTTCTCTCGCAACAAGACGAGACATTCTGCTGTCTTAAATCTACAAAGAAATTAGAGAAATTCTTTCACATATTTAACTGCATGTCATTTAAAGAAAAGAAGGTTTCTTCTCCTGATTTCACGGCTTTTTATATTATTTTTTCTGTTGTTTATTTTCCAGTAGTTAAAATTAACAAATAAATAGTAGCATTTAAATTGATCACAAGTTAGCTGTAACTGAAATATTCTGGAAACTATTGTATGTGTAGTAAAAATAGATGAATATTCATTGATTAATTATGCAATTACGTTCTAAAATTTATGCAATATTTGCAGATTTTATTAGACACTTGAAATTTGTATAAGTGTGTTTATAAAGAATACAATAAATGTATAAAGAATAAACGTGAGTTGCACATTACAAGAATGCGGTACTTAAAATACGAAAAATAAATCAAATGATATTGTGATGACTCTAAATGGAGAAAAATTAGTTATTTAAAATTAAGAATATCTGAATTATTATCCCATTTAAAGAAACTCCAAAAAATCTAAAAATATAAACTGATTTCTATCTGATTATCTATACTGATTATCTAAACTATCTGATTTCTAAATTGTTAGGGATAGACATATACTTTCCATTGGAAAAATTGTTTGGATGGCGTAAAAATTTATATTTATGCTTTTTGAGGCTTTGAATATTGGTTGAAAAATTACGAAACCTAATTTTTATGCAATTTTTCAATGCTATTAGTTATTTTTAGGGTTACAACTTTGGTATTAAAATTTCATAAAAAGCAACGTTGCCATTTTTTATATTTATTTCTAATCTTTTTATAATTATTTTTAATTTAAAATCGGGTCAGACAACTGTATTCCTTGCTTCTTTTTCGAGTTCATATAAATATTTATTGGGCTATTAATTAATTAAAAAAATAAAGGAACGTGTAAATCAAAATAGAATTAATACATTCATTTTCATAAATTGCAATTTCCTACCTGGCAAAAATTCCTATTAAATGTAACTTTATCATTTTAGATTAATAGTTAATGAAAAATTGAAACATGTACTATTATATTTTAGAGTATTATGTATTAAAATGCAATTGCGTATTAGGGGATTATACATTTACAAGTACTCTAACAAAATTTAAATGTTACATTTAAATTATTTATTTATAAATACTCTAACAAAATGCACGAGATTCAATTCAGAGGCAGAAAAGAACACTTCGCTGAATCTGTATAGAGCTTCATTAACTATTTCAATTCTGTTGTGACAGAATAATCAATTAGCATTCTGTAATAATTAACTAACAGAGTGTCCAAAGATAAAATAAAAACCAAAAGAAGTATAGTGTTCCAGAAGAATGTAATATATGATTTCAGCGTAAGTTAATCTAATTATTACGTATTGCATCATTAAGGCTGTTCATTTCACAAACATAAATTAATTAAAGAAACCGCCTGAAGAGGTCTATCTCATTTTTTAAATTCCTTGATAATAGATTGAGAAATCTAAAAGCTTATAAAGTTTGCTTAAGCACAATGGAGGGCATTGAGTTACTTCGTACACTTCATTAACTAATAAAATAGCAAAAGATAAAAAATAAAACTTTTAGAAAAAATATATTTCCGATAGTAAATAAATGAGACTCAATAAAATACAAAAAACATCTTTAAAAATAAGAAAACATATTTAAATGTCTTATAAACTAATAAGTAAGTGTAGTGAAATGTAGGATTTTTTCAAGTTATAACTAATTAGTTACTAGGAAGTTTCGAGGATACGAAATCCAGATCAGGACGATTTTAGTTACAAAACACTACCATTCATTTAAGATATGATTAAATTTAACGAACTAAAAAAATGTTATTTTAGTATCGAAATACTGCTCATTTTAGAAAAAAAAATATATTAAATTATAAGGTCTCAATATCATAAGGTTTTGTTAACTAAAAAATATCTCTAAATTGATGTTTGTTTGAAAATGGAAACAAGGAGAACAATTGTTCTGTTTATTTCGATTTTTTTATTGCCCATAATCAGAGACTACAAATTTTAACTGGTATTTTGTATTCGTTACAATATTCTGTCAAATACTAGATTCGCAACAGTATTTAAGCAGTCTGATATTGACTATTTGTCCATTTGTCCTTTAATAGATACATAATTGCAATAACTTAAAAACGCAATGATAAACATATAAAAATGAAAATGAGATTTTCCAACTCCATTTGCAATATTTCTGTCAATTTTCAGCATCAGTCAGTCAGAAAAATAGCAACCAAAATGTATATTAGAATTGCTTTTACTTGCATAATAAGCATACCAACTTTATTAACCATTAAATAAGTCTTTAAGATCTCTTGTAACTATTGTTCTCCCAAACAATATGGTTGATTTTTTAAATAATATTTATTAGATAATATACCAGATACAATTCTAAGAAAACCTTTCCAGCTGATTTTTATTTTGATTGCATATTTCAAATACAAAAAACTGTTTACGAGTTAAAATGAAATAGAAATTTTGGAAACATATTATAATTAATTTAATGCTTTCTAAGATATTTTTCACTTTATATACATAATGTAGAAAAATATTAAATATTAATAACACCCTTTTGTAGTGCAGTATTTATTTAATAATCTGCATCTTATTTATATAGTTTACATCACTTTTCTTGTAGAAGGATCCTTTTATTACTTTAAAGGAAAAAGAAAAATCTTTTCATGGAATCTATTGGTAAGATAGAAAAAATGTGAACCTTCACATATTTGCTTTTAATGCTTGTGTTTCTCTAGAAAAGTGATAAACAGTAATGTGATCTTGTAACTGCATTATCCCTGGAGCCATCGCATTTTCTTGGGGACATTCTATTTTGTAATGGATTATCTAAAACTTCAAAACTGGTTTCTTTTTCGAAGTTTTAATCAGAAGAGAGCTCTTAATACTTGTAGAGCCTTTGCAAAAATCATTTTATATCCGTATATCAGCATTTAATTTTTGCTTAAGAATGCATTAGCTTCTACTTCAAAATTTTGCATATCACAAACAAGGCTCCTGGGATTAAACTTATAAATTTGTAGTCTTCCAACATTCAACATTTTACAAATAACTTACTTAGTTTGTAAATTTGCGCACTAATATTTAAACAGAATTGAAACAAGATTTAACGAATTTTCTCATTCGCTTAAAGAAATTAAAAAACTTTTCATGAAGTGAACAAATGCAGTTAGGGGCAATCCTGAGTATAAAGATTTATGTATAACTCTTCGGGACATCATTCAAATTTTCGTCCAAACTTTTATACTTTCAGTCATCTGTTTTTAATGCTCTTTACTTTATACAAAAACGAAAATATTTATGGCACGTTGAACTTGTCGAATGTTTTGTCGGAATATTTAACATTTATATTCTGTAACTGGAGATATGAATTTACTAATGCTCCAGAAACATGGAGTCAAAATAACTTCATTCTTATTTTTCTATTTTTGTCCTTTGTAAACAGCATTGTAATTTATTTTGGTAACACAATATTTACTTTAAATCCCATAGCTATGAAAAATGTTAAAGGTTGTAACATTAAAGTTCTGAAACATTTTATAAGTAAAACATAAAGAATCATTTAATGAGTATTCACTTTGTTTATATATTACAGAATTACACTAATAATGTTAATAACTATTAAATATAACAAAGATAAAGAGATAATACAATATTCTAAATCATTATTTTAAGAATAGACATGTAATCAGTGTCTCCATTAATAACCATAGACACTTTGGAAAAGACTAACTTGTTTTTCCGTACTTATACTTTTCCCAATCCTAAAAGAACATCGTGAAAGTACAAAGCATATTATTGTGTTAATGGACAAAATGCCATGTGATAATCGGAGCTAATGAACAAAGCGGAATCGCTTTGAATTGCTTTCAATACAGGTTATATTTCAGAAAAAATCGTCTACAGGGATTTTATTTAATATCTATTTCACATTAACTGATAATTACTAAAAATATTCAAAAGGTATACCTATTCAAATGTTGATGAACCGAATTTTAAATTCAAACATTCAAACATATTTTAAATGATTAGTAAATAGCATAAATCGGCATAATTTCTCATTAAAAATTTAAACTTCACAATCATTAAGCAATATAAACTATTGATTCACACAACATAATTATTACATCAAAAGCAAATACACTGAAGTGACAAAAGTCATGGGATAGCAATATGCAAATATACAGATGGCAGTAGTATCGCAGCGAAAAAGTATAAATGCGCAGTTCGTTTTCCAGAGCTTTCATTTGTGTTCAAGTTATTCATGTGAACCAGTTTTTCGTGATTTATGGCGGCACGACGAGAATTAACAGTCTTTGAACGTAGAATGTTAGTTGGAGCTAGACGCATGGGTCATTCCGTTGCGGATACGTTAGTGTATTCAACATTCCGAGATCCACAGTATCAAGAGTGTGCCAAGAGTATGAAATTTCAGGCATCACATCCCATCATGGACAGCGCTGTGGGCGACCACCTGCACTTAACGACCGAGACCGCCGACGTCTATGTAGAATGGTCAATGTTAATAGATGCGCAACACTTCGTCAAATAACTGCAGGAATCAATGTGGGACGTACGAGGGA
>JAPMOQ010022913.1:4807315-4884658 GCA_026543055.1 Argiope trifasciata
ACTCCTAGTTCAGTGTCATTACATCGGCATTAGAGACCAGATTCCATGGGAAATTTGATCTATATTTACAATGATGCGCATTAACTATATCTTTAAATATCCTTACTTGTATGCTGTACGCACACTAGTGTGATACAATTTTTCCATATGAAAATATTAAGAGTTCTTCCAAAAACAAATTTTGAATTAGTTAAATGCGAATTAATTGAAAGGATTACTCATTAAGAGAATAAACTTTTAGTTGTTGTAACCAACATCGAACACTTTATAATTATTTTCCTTATTTTCTATAAGAATAGAGGCACTTTAGAAATGAGGATGAGAAGCTTTCGGTATGTTGCATGCTTATGGCATTCCTGGTTGGTATAGAAATGGTAGAAGTTGGCTACCTCCTATCGATGGCGAGACGTGTTTCCAGAGGGAAATGTAGTACCATAATCAGTGACAGCTCTTCGAACTCAAACATAGTTCCCATCATTGATGCTACAGTGGCTGTTCAATCATTCAGATTTCCCTGTGTGCCTTCAGACGAATAAAAAAACCGGATATGGCTTTCCTGATCCTTTTCTGAGGGAAATTTTTGTTATTGAACATTTTATCACATCGAAATCAAAAATTTTCAGAATTTATTAAAGCAATATTATTTAAACAGTTAAGAAAGAGAGAAAAAGATAATCATATATTATGAATGAAATATCACCTAAAAGTGTCCCAAAATATATTTTTATACAACCATAATTCCGAAGAAAGGACTATTCTATACATTTGGGGGAAATTTGGTATAATCAGCATAGAATGAAGATTAATGCAGCTACTACAAAATTCCCCGTGGGGAATAATTATTCCCTATAAGTGGAAAAGTCTGAATCGATACTGATAATAAAATAGCTCTATCTAACAGTGAAGAAGTTCTTTCTCGAAATATTTGATTTGCTGTGCCTCTTATTTGAATTCATTTAAATTAGGTCTCATCTGTATTCCACTGACATTTTTCGTTTTATTGCTCAATGCATTTTAAGACAAATAATAATTTATTTCCGCTTTAAACTAATAAATTTCTTAACTATTTTTTACGACAAAAAATATAAAACGTAGATACAAAATCACTAAAGCATTATTTCATTCTTGCATCAGAAATCATACACATTTAGCTTAAAATGTATTTTTCTAATTATTCTAGTGTTTAGAGAAAAAATGATTTTTTCTAAATTCTAATTTTTTAAAATTGTAATGTTTACATTATATTTAAAAAGTTTTTTTTTACTTTTATTTACATTTGCATTACTTTATTTCATACTTATTTTTTTAAAAGTGCAGATGTATACTTATATACTAGTCAAAACATCTACTTAATTCAGTTTTTTTCTTGAAATGAGTTGAATTTAAATATTTTATATTCTTCAAAACAATCTAAATGCTCTATTTTTCAATTCTAATGAACAATATGTCTGAAAATTTTTTATGTTATGTTATGCTAATATTGAAAGATTTTTAGTGTTAAACAGTAAATAAAGAGCATGAAAATCGTTGAGAAAATAACTAATTAAAAATGAGCACTCGAGCACTAAAATACTTTTATAAGAAATGAAATGTGACTGAAGCTTCCAAATTACGTCTTCTTAGACAAAAAGTTTCCTTTATTTTATTTTCAGATGTAGTCATGTTTTAAATCGTAAATATTTTTCATAACCAACAACAAAAATGTTAGATGTTTATCAGTTAATTTTCTGTACTATAGTGATATTATTATAAAACGTGTCCCCGTGTACTTTAACATAACTCAAATACGTTGATTAATGAAAACAGTGAATTATTTTAGAAGAAATAACAAAGTATAAATAAAGTAAATAGCTATTACTTTTACACAAAATCAACATTTGCAAAAACTCACAACATATTTAAAATGAATGATAACTATCCATGGCCGATTTCATATGGACACTTAAAGATATATAAACAAACTTATACTTCAAACATTGATATCAAAATCATGTAGTTCTTTGAGAGATAAAATATTTCAATAATGAACGGAAAGCTCCATTTTCCAAAAGAAACTAATAAAATCCCTTTCAAATTAAAAAGTGAATGGAACTTGCTGAGGTGTTTGCTGTTGTAGTTATTAGAATTGAAAAACATTTTAGGCTGATTTTTTAGAAGAAAGAAAAATAAAAGCGAAATGAGATAATATAAAAATAACCAAGTCAGTCTTTCTCACAATGTGTGAAAGCGTATGCAAATTTTTGACTTTTCTTTCAGCTGAGAATTATTTATTGTCCTTCTCAGAGAATAAAGGAATAGAATTAACTGAAAGAAAGTATTATCGAAGCGTTTTATGAGTTATTTGTTCAGAATCATCAGCTAGATTTCAATAATCTATGATACTTTATTAATATTGACAATTTTGACTCCGGAGTTTAAGAAAAACATACGAAGCTAATGAGTATGGAAATAAATCCAATGTTTAGAATAATATGCTTATTAACATGGGATACATAAAGTAAGCTTTCTAACTTTTGAGAAAATTTATTAGTTAAAAATTAGTTGATTAATAAAAATGACAAATTTTCTTTACTATAATTTTATTGATAGTTATTGAAAAAAAAACACTTCTAAAATGAAAAATTATTTCAAATTTAATCAATTAAAATTTGATATGATTGCCTCCAAAAATGCAAGTTTTATTTTCAATATACTTTGCAAAATAATATTATAACTCATACTTTTTGGTTGACGAATAATAAACACGAAAGCTTATTCTATCTATATGACATTAGTTGTCTTCCACTACAAGCTCATTAGATGGGAAGATTTGTGAAATTTAATTTCAAATAAATATTTTATGCAAAAATATAAGGCTCAAGATTCTCTCAAAAACTTATTTTCCAGCAACAAACTTTGATAAAAAGTGAAAATTGTTTTATTTTAAAAAGCCTTACCAATATTACGTTTTCCGTGTAATTATTTTTTAGTGCAGTGAGGTTTACTACCATTGAAAATGTAGCTACTGGTATAATTGATTTTTTAATGACATTCTATTTTTGAAAATAATAATCTGATGCCATAGTAAAATGTAAATGCCGAAATTTTTTGCACGTCTTTCAAACGACACATTTTTTCTCAAAATGGAGTGGTTTTTGCTCATTTACTTTGTGAAAATCTATTAAATCCCTGGTTAAAGACTCAATTTAACTCCTTCGTTAATAAAACTCTGTTCATATGAAATAAATCTTTTGTTGCCGTTGCTAATATCCATGGTTTGGCTTAGACAGACCAAATCCAAAAAATCCGTTAACAAGAAGAAATTCAAAAACGAGGAAGGAAGAACAATATATTTCTCCCCAGAGAAGTCCTAAACAGTCTAGAATATGTTCAGCAGAAATCTGTTGTTGGCAGCATTTCAGGCTAAAAGGTCAATATTTTTCAGTCGGAGAAAAGAAAAGACATTTAAGGTGGCCATTGGTGATACGCGACAGGCAAAAAAACTCAAACAAGACAGGATCGAAAAACCAGGCAAGTTCTGGTTTTTCTATCACAAGGAAGAGTTAAGGATTGGCCCGGCGTATTGACCCTATAACAATCATAAGTAGGCGGTATCATGCAATTATTCTTATTTAAAATTTAGCTAAAGGTTTTTATAAATCTTTTTATCTCAACAATTACAGGAGGACTGCTAGTCTTGATGAAACAGATGAATGTAATCATCTTACATTTGTAATGAGCATACATTTATAATGAACAGTTACTTGTGCGATAGTAACACATAAGAGATTTGCAGAGTTGGCCATTCACTTCCATTCAAATTAAATTCATATGAAATATATTCATAAACTATAACTTTCATCATGTTGAAGGTAGGATTGTTGATAAGATTAGGCTTTTTCGTGCCCCCAGAGAATTAAATTTCTTCAGAAAATCAGTCTCCAAATCCAGAACTGAAATATCCGCTTTAAAAGTAATGATTTAACATTGGAAGCGAGGATCAAAATTTAAATACTTCGAACCATAAGTATTAATGCAGCATTTTTAAGCTGTATTTTCGTAATCAATATGAAAATCTTGTATCTAGTTAAATATTTAAATACAAAACTCTCCGCTAAAATACTATCGAGAAGAAAGTTTCAATAATGGTTTTTATCAAAACAGTACAAGCGAGTAATAGAATTCTATCTGCTGTCACCGTCTCAAATGGATTTAAAAGTTATCTGAAAAGATTCATAACTTTACACACTTGTGAGCTATCAGACAGTGCTTTTTGTCGCATCAGCATATACCAGATCCATGACCTTTGGATTATCTAGAATCTCCGGAGAAGAAACTATGAATCTATCTCTTAAAATTGCATATTTGACATCTTCTTGGCATAGTTCCTGCAGAGAGTAAGATTCAGTTCTCAATGTGCTAAAGTTGAGGCTTTCAATACAGCTGAAATTTTAAATACAGGATCAGAAGCTTCAAGTATTTCGGCGGTTACTTTTGAAAGAAAATCAATATCAGCAATGGAAGGAGACAGTGTTTTCTAAGTAGGAGTCACAAGATGTTGCTTACATAAAGAGATCAAAAGATCATCATATTTCACAAAGTATTTATGAGCATTATATTTCCAAGATTTTTGTCAAAAGTCTCTGCCTTCCATACCTAGAACTAGAAAAAAGTTTCTATTAAATATTCCTTCTGTACTTTATACTAATCTCGTTGAATTAACGATAGCAAAAGATCCCTTATAGTAAACAAGAGTTTTGAATCTGAAGCCGAAGGCACATAGAAACATCTAATGTCATCAGTACGATATTAGTTATTTTAATTGGCTTTTCATTCGAGAAAGCCTTGACTTTGTTCTCAAAAATGAAAAGGATTAGATGAGACACTATGCATTTTAACTCGCTCTTGTTTTCTGCATAATAGATATGAAACAAATCAATATGAGCAATTTTATAGATTAAAAAAATGAAAATGCTAAAAAGGCTTGAAATGAAAGGATTCTGAATTTGAGAAAGTAAACATGCAAAAGACAGTTAGAATAATCAAAAAAGATTATGAAAAAAGGGGGCTTAGGAACTAAATAAGACATGTCTTGAGGTAAACCGGGCAGGTTTTAAAGTTGGACCCACATTACTATATTTATGTGCACTAATGATGCGATATAACAAATAAAGCGCATTTGGATTACCACTGAAGTACTAATGGTTAATGACTGCACTAAACTATCATTATCTTTGAACCAGCTATTGACGATTAACCGAAAAATCATGAAGATTAACTTAATGGAGTTATTTAACGTATCTAAACCATATCACAAAAGAACAAAAATTAGGAAATATTTTTAAAATGAAAGAGAATAATACAATTCACGCTTTGTATAAAGTTAAAAAAAAATCCTTCTAAGGCATGCCCAAGGAAAAGTAGTAAAATGCAATAATGATTATGGTACAGATTGTCACACTGCCATTAAAACGTAATGCAAAAGTAATTGATCTCTTAATTACACATTATTTGTAGAGAGTTTTTAATTTTAATATATTATCATAATGCAAATTTCACACATATTATATAAAATCTTTCTTCAATGACTTTTAATTGTATGTTGAATTCACGCATGATTTTAGAAGCTATAATAATAATGAAAGAACAAAAATAATCAAAGTATCACTCTAAAATGGAAAATGAAAAGCTTGAGTATTTATCTTATAAAATATAACCACGTAGTTATAAACATTCTTCATATTAATATGTGTTTTTAAGCAAATAGAAAAAAAAGTCTTTTTATGAAGAAAAACTCAAAAAAATAAAGTTTAAGAAATGGGAAGTGAAAACGAATTCAGAAAATTAATGTCATAAGACCTAACATAGTAAATTAAAAACAGATTCTTAAATTATGTTTACCAAATGAGAAAAGCTCAAATGTAAATAATTATGTTCTATAATTTTTATTTTACCCCAAATGGTTTTTATAAAATATTATTCACTTCCTCATAAAAATTTACATTTGCAAAGGGGAAACCTCAATGAATTAAGTTTTCTATTTAAAAAAAATTAACTAATTGATTTCATACAGTGATTTTATACTAAACATTTTTGTTTATGATTTAATTTTAGTTATTAGGAATTCAGAGATATTTCTCAAAAATAACTTATTCTCTTTTTAAAATTTCTTAATGATCGCAAAATTTAAATAAAAATCATAAACACTTAATTTAGTATATTTATGCACTTACAAATGATACAAAATTGTTAGGAAATTGTTTATTAATGTACTTATTTTGGATACATATAAGACATTGTTAAGAGAACATCTTATAAATTGCTTTCTTTTATAGGTAAATGTATTACTTCTATAAATGTTTCAATGAAATAACATTCTACTTACTTTCAGCACCTCTATATTTCTACCTTGAATCAGATAATTCAATCATTATGTTTAGTCAGCATTTATTCTATAAGACGACAAGAAAAATCTGATTTTACCTCACCTAGCTATACAAAATGCCAAGCAATATTAAGATATTTTCAAAATATTGAATGGCACTCAGAATATTTAGCAATATCGTGAATATAATATACAGTATTTTGCACTTAGTTAAGTCCTCTATTGTAATTTATATAAAGGCTTAAGAGTATACCTCCGTTTACAGGATTGCAGAATTGTTAGGTTTTGTATTCAAGAATATAAATAAATAGGAAACCATTGAGGCTGGAAGATCTTTAGCAGAAAATTCTTCGAATATATAAATAAGGTGTTGTCCCATCACCCTAGTATAAAACTATATGCATTGGGTTAGGCCTCAAATGCCTTGCATTGTAGTAACGAACAGCAGTTTTAAAATTTAACTCTTTAAAATGAATCTATTATTTTTTTTACAAATGTATAATTAAAGAGACAAGGAGAACAGGCAGAAAACAGTCAAAATAATTTAAAAAGTTGATTAAAATTATCTACTATTGCAAAAACATATAATATGAATATGCTTCGCTTATTATTTTGCATATTATCGGTCTACAGTAACGACAAAAAGGAACAACACGAGTATTCACACATTTTGTAGATTTAGCAGTTGTCTATTTCTGGATATACTATAAAATGCTGACAAAACGACAAGCAGATATAACAGGGAGCCGAAAATGTTATAACTTAAATGAAATTTCGAATGCATCTAATTCTGTCTCTTTTGAAATATGAGGGAATTATCGTCATCAGCAAAAAAAGAAACCAAGAACAATTAAAAATTATCTTTGAATGAAAACAAATTAATAGAAGAAGTGTCATCAAATGATGAAAACGTAACTAAAAGATTGTTGGAAATTTCATCACTACTATCTGGTGAAAATACCCCTAAAAGAGCAAGAAAAATTACCCCTTCTTAAAAAGGAATGACAAGATATATTAAGCCATCCACTACATATGCATAAATATGCATAAAAATACATATATCCAGGATGTAAATCTTGAAGAAGAGTCAGGTGATCAAAATACAGTATCTACTTATATAATATTGTTTTTAAAAAATGAAATTTCATTCAAAATAAGGTTTAATAGATTATTTCTATAATAAATTTTGTATTTTTTCATTTATAAGGTCCTACAATTGCAAACTTTTAGCTATTAAATAAACAGGAAAACCAAATAATTTTTGTCCAGGATGCTTTAACTTGCTTAAGACCTGAGGTACAATATGTGTGCCTTAAAATTAGAGGACTTAAAACTGTTTGATCAGCAAATATTTTTTCCATGAACTAATGAGGTGTAATCAGCAAATATTTTTTCACAAATTACTGAGGTGTAACAAAGGGTTTGTTTCATAGTAATGCTATTAATTTGTTTTCATACAGCCGGACAGACATCCTCCGATTAAAATTTATTCAATGCTTCATAGAAATATACATATTTTGAATGGATATCATGAAATAAATTTTCTTCTTATACCTTAAATTGTTTTTGAACTATCATGTTAGAAAACATGCAGAGTTAATTTAAAAATGAAGTTTTCGATCTTTGCCTGAACTAAAATATGGCGATTTGTAAATTTTGTCAGAATCACGAGTTCAATCACATGCATTAAACCCATATCTTATCATCAAAATCATAAAAACAACACAAAATTATCACTTTTCAATCTCTCTAATATCTGTTGATGAAGCTTACATCTTTATTATCGCATAATACTCTGATTTCTAATTCGGCCTTCGTTTGTGTATAGGAAGAGTATTTATTAGCTCTATTAAGAGATATTTTATTGATCTTAAAGGTATTGCTATATTTCCAACGGGGATTCAAAATCAAAGCATTTTTGTGTTCGGATAGCTTATGGGCTATTTTTTCTGTAATTGATTATTCTAGATACGTATCAGAGGATCTTTTTTCTTTGAACAACGAACACGTATAAATGTGAAATGAAATAATAACAGCAAACTAAAGTTAAGTCTCTTTATTGCAAATAAATTTTGAAATAAGTGCCATAAAATGTTTAAATTCAATTTCGGACTTAAAATATAATTAAAATTTCTATAACGAGTTTAAAAAAGGAACTATTCTTAAGATTAAGATGTTTTTTACGGCTTAAAGAGAAATTTAAGGATTTTGTTCTGAATTCTGATCAGCAGATATCGGAGAACCTAAGAGATCATTTAATAAATATGGCTCTTGTGTGCAAATATATCAACATAAAAATTTCTAGAAAAAATGAGAAGAAATTTATTTTTAATAACTGGTTATTAAGGTAAGCTTAAGGTAAGATGGTTTTCAAACTTCAATCTAGGCTTTTCATTATGAAAGAGAACTCACAGCAGCTATAAAATCTTATTGTAATTACAATAGCTTTAAATGAAATAGCCTTCAATTATCATATTTATCCATTCATAACTTTAGGGATCTTTATTCTCTGGGGATAAGGTCTCGGCTTCGGAACTGTATGTCTTCAGGTACGAGACCCGATGCCACCGAAGAATCCTCGTGTAAGTGCGCTTAGTGCATGCTAAATCTGTCAAGCCACATCCGGCTAAGGGGACACAGAAGCTTGGAGAGGTGTGCACCAGCCCAGGTGTCCCCCTCCTCATCTGATGGTGGCTTAAAATTATGATGCATGTTTTAAGATACCCCTATTATTGTTTAAAAAGCGCGGTTAATATAACTTAACTAAACTTATCATTAATAATACATTAAGTTTTATTAAGGATGTGATGTTGTATCACATTGTATTAATGCCTAAGATGTATTATCACATAATAATACATCTTATTAATAGTCGTAGCCATGAAATTTTATGAATTATAAGCTCCGATTTTATTCTGTCTATATTGCTCTGATGTAAAGCAAAACTACCTAAAAACGCAATATAAAATTCCAAGCGCAGACTTAGGAAAAAAACGGTATGGATTAGTGGTTATTTATTTCAATGGTAGAAGATAAATCATTAAAAAAAAGAAATCACTGTAAAGCTTTGCTTTCAATTATATTTCTAGAAAATAATACATTTTTATTTGAAATAAATTTTTTATCATATATTATTGTTATTTTTAAATTCATTGCTGGTGAATAATATATACGAGAAGAATAAACATCATTTCTCTTTATGACAGAAAAAAAATACTGCAAAACATATCATTTCCATTCAAATAGATTTTTAACTACTTTCGTTTCCAAAATTTCAAGATTCTTCGTAGATCCCTACCTCCGTCAAAGTTTAAAACCTACGAATATTAATGAAAGCAGCTTACAAAGTGTCCAAACTCATCCATACGTTTCATGATCTGGATGGATATGTGTATCCATGGATGTAAGTATTAGTGAAACTTATGATACAAGATATATATCTCAGTTGTTAAGTATATCTAAGATTAATGGCACTCTTTCTCAACTGAAAATGTGTTTACTGTAATTCTAAAAAAATAACCCAGAAACAGGGTTTATTTTTTTATTTTAATACTTCTTTTTTCTAGGCATAAAATTGTTAATATCAAATTCTTATAACCTATATAAATAAGAGATTTGAATATAAGAGATTTGAGAATAAATAAGACATTTGATTTTTACGATAACAATTCTTCCAGAATACATATATTAGGATATCTTTTTGATAAGGAGCTTTTGTGATTTTTTATTTTGAATAAAAATTCTTGTATGTTAACTCTTTGATTTTCAATATTTATTGATATTTGATTTTAATTATTAATTAATTTCAAATTTATTAACAATTATTATTGCATACTTGATTTATTATTACTTAATTTCATATAATTATTATTAATTGAAAAAAGATTTAAATATTAAAGTCTGTCCCAAAAATGTATATATCACTTAAAAATGCTGGAAAGGAAATTATAAAAGAAGATCCATCAGTTACCTTTGTAGCTATATTTTCTAAACTGTCTAAGGGAAATTTTGTTTTATATTTAAAATATTAACGAAGCTTTTATTATAGATATTATACAAATTTCAATTAAATCATTCAAACACGGTGGGGTTTACTTAATGCCTTCCAACGGAAAATGTTAATGTGTTGCCAATATGTCCATACAATATCCTTAAAGTTTTAGTCATTTATTAAAAAGAAATTGCTTTTTTTAAGATACTAAAATGCTTTAAGAATAAATATGATCTGAATTAAAAAAATATGAGTTACTTAAAAGCTCTCCATTTTTAGAAAATAAAAAAAAAATTTTAATACTTGACTGCTATCAATATTTATTAAGGAATGATTAAAATACGGTAATATTTAATTTAATTTAATTACATTAATTTCAATAATTACATTTTCTAAAATCCGTCAGTGATATTATTAAAACTATACAGATGCTAAATATTTTATGTTTGAAAGACAAAAATTATAAAATTAAGTATTTTGATAAGATTTCTTATGATTCCATATTAGATTTTATATGATTATTATGTAAACTAACAAAAAATATTCAGAATGAATACAACTAATCTAAAAGTGTATTTAAATCCGAAACGTTTTCTTGGAACTATTAGTCATTTAATATTAATTAAATTAAATATTATTTGAAAGTAAGATTTTATTTTAAGCTTTCTTATGGAAAATTTTCTTATAAAATTATTATTCAAATTACCTAGATTTTTTAAAAAATATTTATTCACCTTGAAGGTGAATAAAAATAAGAATGCAAATAATAACTCAAAAACGTTTTGAGTTATTATTTACTTAAAAACCTTTTTAAACGAGTGAAATTTCATAAATAGAGCTAATGAAGAAATTGTGAGCCAAGTTAACTTCGTTGGTACAGCGTTGCATTAGCATCCCTTGGGTTGTGAGTTCAAACCTAATAGGCCGAAAACTGCCCGTGTATGTGGTGACTTGTGCACGAATGAATATCTCGTAACCTGAAATTCCTTTATGTTTAGACAATACCATTGGACGTACTGGTTCAGAAGTGGTGGTTCTCTGATTCAAGTCTTAGCTATGATCTCTCAATGAAGTCCACCCAGTAAAAAGGGTTTTGACACATGAGTCGCTATGTTGTACTTTTCGCCTCAGATGGCAGTTCTGAAACAAAAGAAGCTCTCTCATTTTAAAATTGTTGAGTTTTAAAGCCTCTTCTCTATGAAAAGTGCCATAAGAAACAATATCACTATATTGGGAAATTTCTATCGAATTTTGAAAGAAATCAATTCATAGGTTTCGAGTGAATTCATAAATTAACCTAATAACAAGAAAACTTAAGGTATTAGATATATAAAGTTTCATACACAAATAAACTGTAGATTCAAATGAAATTTGAAGCTCAATCCGTCAAAGGATGCCATCTATAGGTATGTGCCTTTGTATGTAAGTAATACAAATTATATACATGAAATCCGGTAGGTAATCTTGTTACCTCAAATGTGATTCTATATCGAATTTCAGTTTCAATAGGCATAAAAAATCCCAAGATGCATATTCGACTTTCTGAAACGTGTTTATGTCAAATGTCTGAACAGGTGTATTAAATGCATAATTATATTGTTGTGTGTAAGCAGTACTTTTCCTTTTAATTGTTTATTACACCATCAAAAATATTTCACAAACACTTGATAACACGGAATCAACATTAAGAAATATCAAACGAATAATAGCTTCAAATCCATTTTAATTTATTATTATTGACTATTGATCAATTTCATGCTCAGTAGATCGTTCTTTAATCCAGATTTACTGAAACCTCTATTGAATAGGAAGCATGCAAGTCACTATTTGCCTTCATAGCGATTATTGTGACCAGAAGTCTGCTCTTAATGTATCGTATTTGTTTACTATATTACGAGACATACAACTGTCATGTTTGGTACAAAATAACAATTTCAGCTCTTGTAGCTACTGTTGTCGCTGACAAATTTTTCTGGGGAGGGGGGGGGGGTATAAAGCTTTTATTAGAGTGTGTGGAAGAAAGTTTTGGGGATGTTAATCAAACTGGTTTTATTTCGAATCTTTTACTTCTCCATTCTTATTGGTCCTTAAAAAAGGATTTCAAAAATGTTTTTCATAATTAAAAAGGAAAAACACAATATAAACAAACTAAAATCAATAAATAATTGTGTATGATTTGACAAAAAATTTTATTTGAATCGATGAATAAGTGTATCTGAATCTATTAATAATTGTATTTGAATCGATGAATAATTGTATCTGAATCAATAAATAGTTATATTTGAATTTATAATTCACAGATAAATGTATCCAAAAATGCATTGTAAGTCTTACTACAGAGCAAAATCAGACAAATTTTTCTCCAACTCTTATAAATCCTATTTCATAATAAATATTGTCTGAAACATTTGATTTACTACTTCATTGACAGATATACATTTGCTGTGTCATTTTAATTAATTTTCAACTCCAAAGAATTAATTTCCAGTTCATTAATTTCTTCTTTTGCTAAACAGACGAAACATTCCTCAACTTAAATAATTAAGGGAAAGGAAGAAATTATTTCACAAATGAAATTATGTAAGGTAAAAGAGATTTTTCACTTGTTTTTCTTCCTCCTTTCTCAATTACTAACAAAGGAAGTTATTTTGGAAATTATTTCATTTTAATTTCGTCCGACGCAGCATATATTTGATTCGAATATTGTTAGTTCGAAAGCCGGATATAATGAGCTAGAATCTTTAGATTAGGATAAAGATGAAACTCCATTTTAATTTTATTGTGCATGTTTTTATATATTTTTATTTAACAGTAAATTTAGCATGACTAAATATTATTTCAAATCTTATATTTACTTTTAAAACTTCGATACTTTGTACGCTATATATATATATATATATATATATATATATATATATATATATGTTAAAACCATTTCCTGAGTCAACAAAAATTAAAACGAAACTAACTAGGTCGAAATCGAAATTAAAATTTAATTCTGAATCAAACGCTAAAAGTTCACAAAAATGAAAAATAAATGATATGGAACCTATTAATGAAAAAAGTCTAAATTAATATAATAAATAAAATTATGTAACCGAAACAAAAATGAAACTAAAATTGAAATCGAAACTAAAAATTATTTCGGATTTAAACATGTTTAAGACTTAAAATTGAAAAAAAATCAATCGTTGTATTTAGTGAGTGCAAATACAGCTACAACTAAAATACAAATGAATCGAAATTAATTAACAAAACCAGCCAGGCCAAAAGTAACACAACCGAATCAATGGTGGTAGTTTTGATTCGGTTGTGTTCCTTTTGCATGGCGTATTTTGTTAATTATATATTTATATATACACACCCATAACCTTCACCATTTAATTTGCTATTCAGACCATAAGGATATAAAGTTTTTAAGTTACAAATATAAATATTTACGAGGTCTAGTCTTAAAAACTTTATTTTCTTATGATCTGAATAGCAAATTAAATGGTGAAGGTTATGGGGATATAAACAATTCTTGTATCTATAACAAATTTAATCTTTTTTTAAAAAAATAGAAAACAGGAAACTTTAGTAAAAGATTTAAAAGAGGTAAAGATAAAGGGGGTAATTTCCAAATAATATTTCAGGAATTGCTGAATTATTGTAATCTGGATCATAATAGAGAAATCATTCAAAAAATTAAGAAACATATTTTTGTTTTAGAAAAAATAAAATTAAATGGCTAATAAAAAATAAACTCGATGATTTAAAGTTTAAAAATTTTTACACTAAATGTGTAATTCTAGATCTTATTAAATTTGAACTTAATATTGAAAAAAACATTTATTAATTAATAATGTAAATAATTTAAGCAAGGAATTCTGTGTAATAAAATTTTTGGACATTGACTACGAAAAACTAAAGTTGCCTGTAATATTTAGAATAACAAAGTATTCTTTCCTTTAAAGGATAATTCAATAGTTATAGCATGTATTTGTCAATAGCATTTAGTTATTTCAGTACTTTATAGAAAATAATTTACAACTATAATTATTATAGTAAAAATTTAAATAAAATAAGCAAAATAGACTGCTATTTTTACAAAGAAATTTATAAAGATTATTAAGATGTTGAAAAAGGGCATATAATAACAGAGGATTTAAAAATTGCAAATTCTGGAAAATTACAGAATAATATTATAAAGAACTTTGATCACTATATATAATTCCAATGGGAATTACGATTTAGTTAATACTAGTAAAAAGGAGTTGGGCAAAAGGATGTTAACTATCCTAAATAAAATTGGAGGGGAGGATAGCTTTGTTATTAATAATAACAAAAATCTTTTGAAATTTTTAAAAAGGTACCAAAATTTATAAAATTAATTGCATATGACTCTGAAAATTTATATATCAACCTGCCCCATGAGAAATTAATAAATGTCTGAACTCTTATGTATGACGAATATTTAAATGGAGATATCATTAATAAAAAAACTGATTGGTTTTAGGCAATTTTAATATTATCGAAAATTATGCTTTCAATGGTATTAATTTTTATAAACAAGTTAGAGTTATTCCAATAAGTACATCTTTCTCAAGTGCTTTAGCTAATATCCTGCATTATTAAGCGAAAAAAATAATTAAAAATTACTTAATAAATGGATGCAGATTTATTGATGATTTAATTTTCATCAACTTAGAGAATACCAGTATTGTTACCATTTGTTATGTTGAAGAATTAATTTTAACAGAAACAAATAAAAGTAATGTTGCATCGACTTATCTGGATTTGAGAATCAAAATTGCTAATAATAAAACTATAATTGGTGTTTATAATAAAAGAGACGAATACAGCTTTAAAATAATTAAACTCTATAATTATCACTCTAATCAAAATTTCCTTTATAGAAGCAATAAATAGTTTTATTAAAAATTTAAACAATAATGATTTTCCCAAAAACAACAGCAATATCAATATTTTAATTTTTAAAAAAAAGAAAAAGGGAACTATCAATAAAATAGATGGTGCTCAGAAACTCCATTTATCTTTTTTCTCTGCCTGACATTGTATTATAAGCGAAATGGCAGTTGGTGTGATATGGTGAGATTTCTTCTCCTCTGGCTGGCATGTTCTTTCTATCTTTATTTTCTTAATTAATTGGGTAGATAGTTTTAATTTTTGGTTGAATATTCTTGTATAGTTTTATTTTATATATTTTTGTTTTATTTGGGGATGTTTTTAATGTTGCTTTGTTTTTGTGTTTTTTGTTGTTAAAATTGGTATATCTCTTTTGCATTAATCTTCTGGGTATTTTCGGGTCACGAGGGGTCAATACTGTTGGACATTGTCTAATTCCTCACAGAAAAATCCCCTATTTTGAATTATTGCCTGAGGGTGATTCCTGAAAAAGTCTTCAGGTCGGACTCTTTTTGTATTTGTTGCTATTTTAATTTTATAGCATTCCTTTTTACTTAACTTATATTGTTAATTAATTTAGATTCATCTGTATTTTAGTTGTAGCTGCATCTGCGCTCACTAAATACAATTATTGTTTTTTTTTTTGTTTTTTTTTTTCAAATTTTAAACTTGTTTGAGTCCGAAATAATTTTTAGTTTCATTTCCGTAATTAGTTTCTTTTCCTTAATTATATTTATTTTAATTAATCATAAATAGGTTTTATTTCAATTTTGTGAATTTTTTGTTGCTTAAATCCGAATTAAATTTTATTTTTGATTTCGATCTAATTAGTTTCGATTTAATTTTTCTTGATTTAGGATATTGGTTTTTTACATACCTTTGTTCCTTAATCTTGAACGATTTCCCAAAGGTCCCTCCTTGCTCACAGGGAAAGTCTTGGGGGGGGGGGGGGTAGAATTTTTATTTCATTATAAATTTCTTAATATTGATTACTAAAAAGGTACTGAAGATAAAAGAACTTGAGAAAAAGGAATTCCAACAGCCAAATTAATACCTCAATCAGACGAATGTCTTTAGTATTGAAATTTGTCCGGTAATTGCAATGCCTGAGAAGTTAGAGGCTGAAAAGTGATTTTAACACCCTTATTTTAACTGTTCCTGTCATCAACAATATTTGCTGCCAGATAGCAAATCAGATATTAAAAAAAATCTACCACTGATTTCTAGCTCACAGAGGGGAATTTTTTTAAATATGGTTTCATCTTCACGCTAAAGGGGATTAGAAGGGAAATCATCAAATTTCTAATACGTTCTTTCCAATTTTTTAATGAAGTTTTCAACTTTGGAAGGACTGGTGGTTTTTACTTTCAACAAATTTTTCATTTTTGATGTGTGGCTTTGAAACAAGATTTGGATAATTTTGTAGTTTTGCTGTAATAAAGATGTTCAATTATTCTTTTTATATTTTTTTCTTCATTCCACTTCATAAACGGAATATATTACAGTTCTCTACTCTGAGAAGGAAAATTACCTGATGTCTTATATGTCCGGGTTTTTTAATGAAATTCTTAACTTTGGAAATTTTGAAAGTTGCTGTCCTGTCAAATTTTTCATTTTTGTTGTTTTGCATGTCTTTGAAATTTGGCCTGGGTGAGTTTGTAATTTGTTTTTAATAAGTAGTCCCACATTTTTTTCTTTCCACTTCATAAACCGAGTGAGTTACAGACCTCCACAGATTTATAATTCAGCTTTCTAGCTTCTTTATTTCTCAATCTGTAGTTTATATTTACCTCATTTTCCTGTGTATTTATCTAAGCATTTTTACTCTTTTCCCAGAAAGAGTTTTTCCTTAATTTTTATAAAAATCAGATTTCTCACTTTTTATTAAAAATATTTTTTCTTTCTATATTTTTTAAAGCATGAAGAATGCTTAAAATCCGTTTTAGTTTACCTTTACCGGATGTGTTAAAAATTGTTAAAGCAGTAAAACTAATTTATTGCTAACCATTTTAAACTACCTTTTAATTGAAATATTTATTTTGTCTTCATTTCACAAAATTAACTCAATTATTTTATATACATATAATTCAATTTATTTGTCACTTATTTTTTATATATATAATTAAATATTAGAGTTCAGTATTTCACATCGCTCTCATTTCAATGAATTATAAAATACTTAGAAACGGTCTCAATATCGATTATAAAAATTCTTGTAATAGAACAAGATTTGTATATCATCGTAGAGTACAATAGACCACATATCAATGTTGATCAGTGCAAGTTCCAAACGAACTTATAAACAATATACAGGCTTATTTAGCAAATTGCACAAATTAGTATATATTGGAAATTATTTTCATTCAAAATGCAAAAATTTTTTCTATTAAGAAATATAACTTTTGAGAAATTATATTTTTTGTAATAAAAATAAAATAATATATAGTATTAACTAAAATATTTGCATTTCAAGTATCAAATAGATTTTTCTGAAATAATTAAGAGATATTTTTCATCTGCCATCCTTTGTATACTGTAAATTTAAAAATTGATACATAAATCAATTAATTAAAGAAAATTTAAATAAATCCAGTGATTTTAAAAAGCATGTATTTCGAGTACATTTCATATACATGAGGAAAAATCTTTAATAAAATTAAAATTGTTTTAAATGAAATGAATTTATTCCAACTCATTCATCGAATGAATATTTGCCAAATATTGTTTCTTGTAGAATTGAATTCATTGAAAAGATTCTCTTTTAATGCATCCAATTAAGTTTGGCATTTTGATATATATTTCATAATACTTTTCAATAAATAACTGTTAATATTTTAAATAATCTATAATCGTATTTCTTCTATACACGAAATAAATATCTAGTTTATCAGTAAAATTCTAACAGCAAAATGAGATTAAATCAATGTAAAAATAAAAACGATGTTGTAAAATCGTTACTTTTGAAAACATTTTGTTAGTTCCAAACACATTCGTACATTCTTTAAATCACAATTTTTTCATCAAAAGAATTTTCTTTTGACTTTTTTTATCCTTACATTTTAGATGTCTATGTGCTCAAGATTTTATTCTTTTCATACTTTTTAGCATTTTTATTTTTTTATACAAAAGAAAATGCAAGGAAATGTCATGTGAGTAGTTTTCATGTATGTCTTTTTAAACAAAAGCAAATATTTCATCTTCTAGATTCTACTTCTGATTTCAATGCTTAGCTTTTCAATTTCTCAGAAGAATTTCTTGTTTGCTACTTCCTTCCATCTGTGGTTCAGGTTGAAAAAGTCATTTATTGACCGAAAAAAAAATATTGTTTGTTTTATATTTGGATGTTTGATGTGGAAAGTTAAAAAATCATATTTGATCAGATTTTCACTGTATGATTTATGAAATCTGCAAAGAAATCTATAGTAATCGTAACAAACTTTGTAGAATCTTCTTGTTTCAAATCAGCATGAATCTAAGAAACATTTTTTGGGGAATATCTATCTGAGTATACAAAAATTTAATATTTCGAACTGGATAGCTGGATTTTACTACGTTATATTTGCAATATATATGCCAATTTCTATTAAATTTTGAATTCATTCATTCAGAAGAATTTTGTATATCTGGATGTCAGAATACATGAAAGTGCTATATCTACTAAAAGGAAGGATATATATGAAACAAGTTTTGTACTCTTAGTCAACAAATATATTGACAGATAATCTGTCTTTAATTTCACAATTCACATAGTTTTAATAGTGGTGACTCAGAAATGCATGAATTTGATAAATGGGATTATGAACACATTTTCAGCCAAGGGTGTAACAAATGTTTTATTTAATTTGTTCAAGAGCTGATCGAAACCTTTGCATTTTTATAATCAATGAAATGTAAATTATAAAATGTAATATAGTTGAAATTTGGTATGCGATTTATTACTAGTTCTACTATTTTTACTACTACTTAATTCTAATCAATGGAAGAAAATATTTTTAAGCTTGGTATTTTTCTCTCTCTATGCAAAGCTCTCAGTATGAGCCATAAGATAAAAATCTGAGCACTCGTTGTGTTCACAGTCTTGTACAAGTTGCGCACTAGAAGGTTTCAGAAATATCTTTCCTACTTGTTTCAATTCAATGTTTACATATAAGTACAGTTATAAAATGTTACAATTTTAAAATTATAAACTAATGTAGTAATTTAACCTAGATTTGAATAGAATGAATTTTCGGAAGGTTTGAATATATTTGTACAAATGTAAGTTTCCAATAATATAAATAAAAATATCAGGAATTTTGAAATCTTCCATACATAATTTTCGGTATGTTGAAAGGAAAAAACGTTTTTCTTTGTTACACTTTTGCCAATATCATATAAAATGAATAATATCTTAAGCTAAAAAATTTTCTTCGCAAATTGTTGATTTTGAAAATATTTTGGAAGTTTAAATTGTTTTTAAAATATATTCGTAATAAAAAAAATAGACAATATCGAAAAACTAAATTTTTCTTAGCCACTAACTCTTACTTTATAAATACTAATGCTCTGTTAGTCATAAAAATCTAATAAATCATGACATGAAGACATGAACATACATTTGCTTCATTTTTTTTAAATTTAATACAAGTCACCTTCGAAAGAAACTTGATTTATTGGTAATATCTATTGTATTTCGCGGCGATCAAATTTTTGTTCATAACCTAATATGTAAAGTCCTCTCAAGAATAGTTTTAATAAAGCGTTGACTAAAATATTAAAATTATATTATTTTAATAGCATTATCAGTTCTTTATTATATGTCAACCTAATGTTGTCTTGATATATTATGACTTCATATGCTTCGCGTTCTATGAGCAATTTAAGTGTAATTTTTCTTCTTTCATCGTTTATGATTCTATTATTTTTTCCATTATGTTTTCGTTTCAGATAGTTATATTAACATTTATTTTTTATTTTGAACAGGAGGAGAAAATCATATGAAAAATATTAAGGAATTATCGAAACTTAGTAAATTATATTGCAATAATGAAAATTAGTTTTGAAAATTAGGCAACGACTTTATTTTTTAAATATAGAAACTTCTGGGAAAATCTGCATTTAAATTAACATTTCATTATCGAAAAAATATGTGTACCATAAATAGTTCCTATAGGTCAAATAATATGGTTTTAAAGAGCCAGTAAACACACATTCTATATTATTAAACGAGTTTTTTTTTAATTATGAAGGGAAATCCTCAAGTAATAAATAAATTTCGAGAATCATTCACTGTAATCAAATGATCTTCAACATTTTCTTCTGTTCTAATGTCATATAAATTTTATTTTGCAATATTTCAACAATAATTTTGTCTGATTTTCTGGCCATAAACTACAAACCTCTTATTCTGAACATTGGAAAATAATACAAAACTTTGACCAATAAAAATCATCCCATTAATTCAATTAATCTAGATCGATATCTATAGTTTATAGTAAATCCAGCCATGCGAATTCGAAATACAGAAAATTAATCATAGTAATTTTTTTTTAAATACAGATAATCGTTACTAGTTACTTGATCATATAAAATGTTAATCTACATCAAACAGTACTGTTTAAAGAAATAGAAGTTTTAATATCCATTATTTAAAGAACAAATAAAAGTTAATTATGTTAAAGATGTGAATGTGAATAATGTTACAAATGTTAATTAATAGTCTTAAGATAAAAAATACTAACAAAATTGAAAGGTATTGAAAAATCGAACATATTATAATAAATTAATAAAACGTTAAAAAGTAAATTAAACTAAGCAAATTGAAAAAATGCGTAGTGACAATTTTATTCTTAAAATGATTTACTTACTTAAAGAGCTGAAGAAATTAGTACATAAAATAAACCATTTATAATGTAGATATCTCATGTAACAAAATAATAATTTGACATTATTAACATTTTCTAATTCATTTTTTCCTTATATGTAACTTCATACTTCGAAATCTCATATACACATACTATACATACACGTGTGTACAATTTAATTTCAAACAGACTAAAATTTTCTTTATCAAACAAAAGTCAAAATAAATACTGTTGCTGGAGAACAATAAACAGGCGAAAGAATAAAACGTTCTGGGAAATAAATTCTCTCAGAAAGAACTTTTTTATTATCGGTCGATTAGTTTGAGTAAAGTTTGAGCACTTTTAGGAAAAAGCTAATCCCAAGAGGAAATTTTGAAGAAGAACGATAAATCTTCATTCTGCGTTGATTAAAGGTAGTATTCTCTAACACAGGAAATCCTTAAACTGAGATTTTATGAAAATTATTTTCATACTTTTTTCTTTTGAAATAATTTCATCTGAAATAAATGAGTTCCTTTTTTGTGTGGGCAAGTGTTATATTTTAGCCGTCCAAAGAAATATTCCGTTAATAAATTTTTAAAATGTCTAACTTTGGTATGATGATGATAATTTGATTAAAACTTTTTCCTAAAATAATAAGGGAAACAACTAGTAGAATAGCTGATACAAGGTATTTGAGAAATTATTAATATAAATCGTTTTTTAATTCTTGTCTTATAGATTTATTTGTTCAATTAATATTGTTGAGTTGAAAAATAAATTTTAGAAAGTAATACTAATTGTATAGATAAAAAGAAATCTTTTTAAAAAATCGCACTTTTTGATTTAAAATCAGTATTTTGATAGGAAATTCATTCATAAAATTTTTAAGTCCATGTCGTATAGAAAGCTGCACAAAACTGGACGAGTGATATTATATTGTAATACTAAACGCTCGACAATATTATACAATATTGTTACGGATTACCACACTTTAATTCCACTACTACTAAGTCCATAAGTTTGGTTGTAATGGGTGTCTGATTTGCAAATAATCAGCATCCTCAGTAGAAAACAACAACGGCATTTGTTTAACACGAAGTTAAAAATACAAAGACGACAAATATGTACAGTCAAGACGAATACAAAGCAGCACACTACAACAGACAATAGCCCACAAGTAGTAGGTTGTAATAACGACCACAGAATACAAAGCAATCTGCAGGAGACTGAATTTTCGGAGCTTCGCTCTACGATCTCTCCAAATTCTCCGCTGTCTAATCGCTTGAGCTATATCCATCTGCTGTCTCATTACTACACTACTGGCTATTCCACACGCGACACAATGCTGCTTCTGCAATAAACAATAGGACAATGTACATAACTCAATTCAACAATCACTTGAATTAAACACAAATATTCTGCCGTTACGATCCTCTCGATGACTCGTTACTTGTCTTTGACTCAAACTTTTATAGTTCCCAGGAAGCAGGCCGATAGGTCAATCAGGCGTATCTCAATTCATATTGGCTGAATCGCTAAAACTCTCGAAGTGTCCAGTAATATCTAGTTTTTCGCCGAAATCGTAAAATTAGCAGTCATATCTCAATTATTTTATTTAACTGAAGCTGCACTCCATCAGCACCAAATAGTGCTGATCATAAAACGGTCTTTTCAGTGTTTTAACTAACAATGCTGAGAAGTAACATTAAAGGTTTCTAAAAATATTGTGTGCTATTGGGGAGACAAACTAAATGTAGTATTCACAATGCAGAAACTACTGAAACTTTCTAAAATATGCAATTTTGTACGATTGCCAAAAACTCCTTTTAATAGCTTAAAGACACTGAATCGAATAAAAAACCATAACACTTTGACCTATGTTTATCTAACTCCACCGTATCAAAATAAGGAACATATATTATTATAAATTGTTAGAATATTATACATTATATTATTTTTAAAAATATACGAATGCCTTTTTATTTCATATTCGAATATCATACATTATATTATTTTTAAACATACGAATTCCTTTTTGTTTTATATTTAAATAGCATACAGTATATTATTTTTAAATATACAAATGAATTTTTATATTTGGATAATGAGGATGCATGCGTTTTTTTGGATAATGCATGCTTTTTAACTGTGCTCAACTCATTCTTGTTCAACTCAAGTTTTACGATATCTCCGACTTGAAATATAAGAATCATCATATTCTTTAGAATCAGTTTCTAAACTTAAGTCTCCACACATACCAACGTCTGCGGTTCCTGTATGTTTCCTTTAAATGTAATTATTTTTTTAAATTTATATGAATACATCCAAAATAAATAAAGTAAAAGAAAGCTTGGCATCCAGTCTTGACCATTGACCCGATTTTGACAGTTTTTATTTCCTTTCAAGCTCATGACCCTATATATGTCATGAAAGGTCACTTATCTCAGACCACTCTTCATTTTTTAGATATATATAGCTCTACTACTCAATCCATGTGGCGATAACTTCCAACAGAATTATCCAGCCTCAGAAATTATTCCGTTTTCTCCAATTTTCATTTAATTTTCTCTTATATCTAGATGCACCATCGATGATTTGTTCTCATAGGGATGGATGATTTATCCCTATAATTTGCTCTCCCTAAATTTCTGAAATTTTACTTTTTTTTCTTTGGAATAAAATGAAGCGGTTTTTTTTAATTATAAGCAATACGCTGCTATATTTTTCCATTCCTGACAGACATTAAGAAGTAATTCCTTGAAAAAGCATCGAGCACTGTGACATAGTAATCGGCCATAGAGCAAAGAAGGAATGGCTAAATTCACACCAGCTTTATGGCGGCCCATTGGGACAAAACCTGAATGTATTTGCATGGTATCATAAGTTAAATTATTATGACAGAGCGAAAGTAGTCATATAATGCTCCAAGCGCAGCTTTACAAAAATTGCTATTTTTTATTATACTGCCACATTATATACTATATTACATTATACTCTGGCATTGTATGTCATATAACGCTATAATCCAGAAGTAACCGTTATTACGTTTAGACTGGGTTAGTGTACTCTTCCTTAGCCTCAATACCGGACCGATTTAGTCAATTGATTTAGCCATTTTGATTTATAACTACCGAGCTCAAACATCTTATGTTTTTCATCTAAATAAAGTTTAAATATTTCGCTTAATATGATAAAATATTTTTAAAAGGTGGTTTATGGGGCTCAATTAATGCTTTTAATATGATGAGCCACGAGATGGTAGAGAAAACTACTAGTTTTCTATAAAATACAAAAATATTTTATCGACCTGTAGAAAATTATTTAAAACATTTCTTGTTGAAAACATTTGACACTCATATTTAAAAAAACAGTTGTTGAGTTTTTTTACGACAAGACAGAATATGACGAAAGGTTTCGTTCTAATTTTAAATATTTAAATTTATTTAAGTTGGTGAAAACGCCACATAAATCTAAAGGTCAATATAAATAAGTAGGGAATTCTCACACTGCTTTATATATTATTAAGAATTAAAATCACGAACTCGAGGATACAGTACAAAATAAAAGCTTGCGAGTAATATATAGATAAGAAAAGTTTGAGCTAAGCAATTGGAGAGAAAAGATATAGTCTTTAGATACACAAGTATTTACTTTGTACAAATTCATAAATATTGCAAAACTCTTTAATTTCAATTAATTAAAAGTTTCTCACATTGGAAAACTTTTCCTTCCTTTCTATGTTCAATAATAAATTCAGAAGTCAATATTTCAAGAAGAACTGTGTAAAGATGCTCTTTTATCTCTTGAGAATTCTTTGTTATTAGTAAAAGATTTGAATAAAAGAAAATGTTGCAATAATCAAGAACTAATCCAATAGCAACTTTGGAAAACTTCCGGGAATCATTAGTTAATCAAAGATTAAAACTTTGAAAACAAAATGTATCATTTCAAGGTATAAATTATTTCAAAGCTCTTTCTATGCACCATAAAATTGAATCTTTTCCAAAATAATATAAGTTGAGGATCTCCACGACATTACATTTAACGTAAAAACGTATACATTATTTTTTCATGTAGACGGTAAATTTTAAGATGAATTCTTATGGGAAAGCTAGCTATTTTCCCTTTATGTAAAATAAGAATATACTTCTTAAAATCCTTTAAAACGACGTAATCTGATTCGTAAGAAAGGGTATACAAGTCCCAAAAGTTATATCAAGTAACGCTCAGAGGAACAAATAACATTAAGTGCATGATTTCTTTGTTTTTATTCATATTAAAGATGTTCTTAAAATACTTTTAATCTTAGGCACCAGTCTCTATGTTTCCAACTAAAAATAAGCAATGAAACAAGTTAGAGGTATTAAATTGGTGAAACCCATAAAAATATTATTAGATATACCTAAGTTTATCACACAAATATATTTCTTAAATATTTTAAATTAATTCAGAAAATCAAATGAATTATTTCAGAATTTTTTCAAAAAAATTTCCCAATTTTACATACCATCATTACAATAACCATTATAATTTTAAACGTGGTAATATCGATTTGAAAGAATACGCATTAATGAGTTATTCATTAAAATCTGATTTTTAAATTCTATGTTAATTAATTCTTTATAATTTTAAGTGAAAACATTATCCTCCATATTTTTTCCTAAGCGTTGTTTTATGTTTAGAATAATTTTAAAATAATTAATCGTATTTGATTTTTAAAAATCAAAATTTTGATTACCATTGTGCTGTATTCACCATCCAGTTTATCACTAAAATAAAATAAGATTTCTTTAATTCGGTAATGAAAAGGCATAAATTAAATGGAACTAACTGTATGAAGGAATTATTTGGAATATAACAGCACACTACTTTTTATTGAAGATAATTTTATTATCCCTAATTTTAACAGAAATCTCAATAGATATGTTGAAAAAATCTTTAAGAATAGAAAGGAATGAAGTTTTAAAAAATTTTTCCCTACAAATTAAATGCATCAGTCACAAAATAAATGTTTTTTTCACTAAAATTAAATAAAATGGGTAATAAAATCGAGTAATAACTTAATATCTTTCGATCAATTTCACAAAGGAGACAGCTATAGTAATAAAAGTGGCATCTTGCCAAAATAAAGATTTAAAACCGAGACTTCATGAAATTTTGAAAAATGAAGCACTTAACTATTATTATGCTCACTTGCGCTTCTTTCCGTCACAATTCACGACTGAAGGATTGGATTAGAGTTTCTATCCTGCACAGTGTGCAGGATGCTAGAAACAGATAACATTTTGTTTAATCATCCAGTCCTAATAATGAAGGAAAATATTGCTTTATAATGGACACAATGCCTTTATAATAATAATCATACAGAAATAACTTGACGTATCAATATATATAAGACTTTAACAAACAATGAATTTTAACAATTTTCATCATAAAATGAGCTTGTCTAATCTTTCTGAAAATATTTTAGCACTATAACCTAAAAATTATGTAGCTGATACAAATGTGAATACAATTAATTCATTCAAATTGTTCGAATGAAGTCTTGGGATAGGTGGTAAATTAATGTGGTAAATTAATTCTACGAGAAGGCGCTCAACACTTTTTCCGGTGTTAGTCAGCAGTCAGAGGGGAGAGTACAGAGAGTTCCCTACAACAAGAGGATACGGACCGTCCGCGGTTTGATCCTCTTCAAAGGGCCGAAACTGGAATTCTTGTGTTAAAGAATTCATCTGCAAATGCTCAAGGTACCACGCGTCGGTGGAAAAGAGCAACTGAACATATCTACTGTTAATCTCCAGGACATTCCAATTAATTCTTCATCAATGACACTTCATTGAAAAAATCATCTTATTATAATCATTCAATAAACCAATAATCTAAACCAGTGGACTTCTGCATTGAAACCCATCACACCCAAAATAATTTACTTGTGGTATTACAATTTTGGAAAAGTCGATTAAGAAACGGAAAGTGTATTGATTCTATTCTTATCATTACTTACCCTCTGGTTGATCTTCCCGAGATTCCCACGGGCAACTCAAATGTAGCAAAATCTGCTCTTGGAGTGATTTCCATGGCCATGTGTTTTTCTTCCTTTAATTAGGAGAGGTTCCCATCCCCCCCGTTTAACCATTAATATAAATTACATATAGTATTAAATGTTTTGTTTACGTTTTGACCAAAATATATCGATATCTGTCCACTAAATTGCGGCATTTGAAGGAACATGGTATTATCTCTCAAACTTCACCTGTCGCCGATTTTTCTTTACAGGAAGAGCAGCTAGAAAACATTCAGCGATTGACAGAGAGTATATTCCTGATGACTGATCAGATTCTGAAAGCGATTTTAGTTTTGATAGCGATATTTTAGTGATATATATTTTTCGGAATGCTCCTGAAATAAATAATAACTCTGATCATGATTCAATAGACTTACAAAGTGTTAGGCAGTGGTGGAAAATTAATATGGAGAATGTTCCTCGTTAAATTTTATGCATTTTACTTTTTTATATTATGCAATAAATAGAAATTAACTGTGATTCAATTGTTTTTTTTTTATTTTGTTTGGTGATAACATTTGAAATTGCTTTTTCTTGCAACTTAGTTTCTAATGTTAAAAATCTATATGAAAAAATTTTCTAGAAAGAAAAAATGCCTTTTCCAATATATATATTTTTAAAATATGAATAAAATGAAGTGATTTCTGTCCACAAATTGGGAAGTCAGAGGATTTAATCGATACCCCTCTACAACCTTGTTCACGGAAGGAAAAATTCCCCGAATTTTTGCTTTACCTGGACCTTTTTAGTTTTAACGCTTATAAAATAACTCTTAGCACTCTGTAAACTCTTCTCAAATATTTACAGCCTCCACCTTCATGTTATTAAAAAAGGTAAAAAAATTAAAGATTTCAGCAAAGATCTTCCATATAATTTCATGTGAATTTTATTCTTCAGAAATCAAAATTTATATCAAACACTATAAATGCTGTTGAAAAGAAAATAATTTGTATTATGAATCAAAATTATAACTCAAATAATCTTTAAAGATTTGCTGAAATTAGTATAACGTAAATCTTCCAATCAAATCTGTTAAATCAAATTTTTATTAAAACAGTAAAATTTTGCATTTTTCATAAAAAACAGAGAGACCCCAAAATCAAATAAGATTTGAGGAGGTCTTAACTACACGACTAAGGAACTTAACCAAAACATTTAATCGTCAATAATTTTTGAACAGAGGGAAGCTATAAATAAAATATTTATATATCATTCTCCATTTAAAACAGAATCCTGATATTTGATGCTTTTTAAAGAGGAGACCTCATTTCCATTGTAATTATATTCAAATAATTCACCAAAATAATTATTTTTACTTTATTGAGTGTATTTTCGCTTACTAGATTATACACACACAAGCTAGCTTAATTCTTTTTGTTAAATTTAAATGCAATCGTATTTATTTTCTAGAACTTGTATTCATAAAATAAGTTCATTTAAAATTTTCATGTGAATAAATCAAGTCCGAAGTAATATAGAATCATATAATATACTGCCGATGTTTTATTATATAATAAATAGTCATCAAAACCATGGAACCTCATTAGCAAGAGTTAATTTTCTTAAGAACAATAAATAAACTATTTTTCTTCTATTTTATCTATTATTAAATGTAATGCTTAACTGAGGATGTGACAATAGGAATGGAATTGTCGTAGTTAAGGAAGGAATAGGATAGGTAAGTGCGATATTTGCAGTAGGAAACAAAATTTCGTTCAAAAATTTCATCAAACCTGATGAACTTGGTTTATTATGTTTATTTATTTATGTTTGCAACTCTTGATTATGTTTGCAACTCTTTCTATTAATTGTACTTAATTCTCTTTCTGGGGAATTATGTCAAAGTCTATGATTCATTTTCTTGCATCTGCAAATATCCATAAAGTCGGGACAATTTTAGAAAATATTTGATAATTAATAATTTGAAGCATGCTCGCCTGAAACTCAATAATGCAAGGACACAGTAACTCGTTAGTGGCTTGCCATTTTTAAAATTTTCCAATTGTTGTGGTCATTCATTTGTGGGTAATCACAGCTTGTTTCTTGCGCATTTTATGTCACCTAACTATACACTGAAGTGAAAAATGTCATGGAATGACTGTTAATATCGTGTCGGTCCTCCTTTTGCCCGGCGAAGTGCAACAACTCGACGTGTCATGGAGTCCACAAGTCGTTGGAAGTCCTCTGCAGAAATATTGAGCCATGCTGTCTGTATAGACGTCCATAATTGTGAAAGTGTGGATGGTGCAGGAGTTTGGGCACGAACGGACCTTTCGATGATGTCCCATGAATGCTCGATGGGATTCATATCGGACGATCTAGGTGGCCAGATCATGCGCTGGAATTGTCCGGAATGTTCTTCAAACCAATCGCGTACAGTTCTGGCCCGGTGACATGGCGCATTGTCATCCATAAAATTCCCATCGTTGTGTGGGTACGTGAAGTCCATGAATGGCTGCAAGTGATTTGCAAGCAGCTGAACATAACCATTTCCAGTCAATGATCGGTTCAGTTGTACCAGAGGACCGAGTCCATGCCATGTAAAAACAGCCCACACCATTATGCAGCCACCACCAGCTTGAACAGTGCCTTGCTGACAGTTTGGGTCCATGGCTTCGTGGAGTCTGCGCCACACTCGAACTCTACCATCAGCTCGTAACAACTGAAATCGGGACTCATCTGACCACGCCACGGTTTTCCACTGGTCTAGGGACCAGTCGATATGCTCATGAGCCTAGGAGAGTCGCTGCAGGTGATGTCGTGCTGTCAGTAAAGACACTCGAGTCGGTCTTCTGCTGTCATAGCCCAAGGAAGACAAATTTCGCCGCACAGTCCTATCGGAAACGTCCCTCGTACGTCCAACATTGATTCCTGCAGTTATTTGACGAAGCGTTGCGTGTCTATTAACATTGACCATTCTACACAGACGTCGGCGGTCTCGGTCGTTAAGTGCAGGTGGTCGCCCATTGCGCTGTCTATGATGGGATGTGATGCCTGAAATTTCATACTCTCGGCACACTCTTGATACTGTGGATCTCGGAATGTTTAATTCACTAACGATATCCGCAATGGAATGACCCATGCGTCTAGCTCCAACTAACATTCCACGTTCAAAGTCTGTTAATTCTCGTCGTGCCGCCATAAATCACGAAAAACCTGTTCACATGAATAACTTGAACACAAATGAAAGCTCTGGAAAACGAACTGAGCATTTATACTTTTTCGCTCCGATACTACTGCCATCTGTATATTTGCATATTGCTATCCCATGACTTTTGTCACTTCAGTGTATTTAAACAAATATTGTATGATATTATAGTAATTAGTAAACAAATATTGTATGATATTAAACAATATTTCCAATATTATATAATATTTTTGTCATATAATATAAGCCAGTAATTAAAGCATATTGAACAGTATTGAACAATAATGTGCGATATATCATATTATTCAATATACAACAATATCAAGCTGTGGTGACATCTTAATAAGCCAGTAGCAGCCGCCAGACATGAAAGTACACTTTTGTCGAATAGATAAGTTACTTGGCTTCAAACCCAAACATTACAAGCTCTATCCTTGGCTGAATTCAACCTACGCATTGGCACAATTCCGCCAATACTGTCACCAAACTGGTGACCTTGACTATGAGCGTTCAAACAGCTTCGCAATTTAGTATAATATTGTGCAATACATGTTTGAGCTACTGATGATATCTATTAATTTTGTACAATATTGTGTAATACATGTGTGTGCTACCGGTGGTATCTAATAATATTGTATAATAAGTATAATTGCCAGAGCTATCCTAAATATTACAGCCTATAAATTCTAGATATAAACATCATTTTTAATGATTCACCGTTAACAAACTGTTACCGAATATGACCAAAACCTAAACTAATAATAATAATAACTAAACTTTTGAAACTAATAAGTAAATGTGTCAAGACATTGATTAAAACTTAGATTTCGTTACCATTACTAGATTCGATAACTGTAACAAATAATTTAATCAATTATAACTTTAAATTAAGCTAAGAATAATTTATAAATAAAAATAAATTTGAATTTAAATAGAAAAACTCAAAAATTTTGATTCCATAAAAACAGTTTCACAAAATAATTCCTATAAATATACATATAGGCAGAGCAATAAGAAACCCTACAGAAATTATGAGATTTTTGAAAATAAGGTAATTAATAATGTAATTTACTAAAATGTAATAATTTAACAGAGTTGAGATTCAAAAACAACAAATGATAGCTCTAAATGAACGTTAAAAGTAAATAGGACTGTAAGGTGTTATCAACAAAATACCTTGTGTACATTTAAAAACATTGTTGATTTTATATTGAGATATACAGACTAAATACATATAAGTTTGATTTACAGATTAAGCAAATGCAGCCAATGAAAATGCTTAACCCAATAGTTATTATTGAAAATCTAAAGGAAAAATTTAATGTTAATCACAAATTTAAAATTTTAATAGTTATCTCTCATTATGACAACAAAATTAAAAGAAATATTCTGTCATCTGTAAAACTGGAAAAAATAGAATTTTGTAATTAAGAATTCAGTCAAGCAATAACTTTAACAAATGGAAATTCAAGAACAAATGGCAAGGATTTGTCATATGATTCTGGAAACAATCGCTACATAATAATGTAAATGTCAAATGCACCAATCCTGGGAGATGAACTGGTTTCCAAGAATTAATGAAAGCGGTGTTTGGAGGTGAAGTTTCAATTAATACAGTTTTGGAAACCTTAATGTCTTTAAATATTGGTCATATCTCATCTTGAAATTTAAAATTTAATGGTAATTTAGTAGGAAAATTTACATTATTTATCAATTTTATTTCGAATATGAGTAATTTAAATGTATTACATTACAAAAGGTACCCCTATTGATTAATTTTTTAATATATCTTATAGGTTGATTCAAAAGATTGAATTTCTAAAAGTTTCTCTGCGCATGACTAAAAAATATCAGGTTTCTAGTTTCTATAATTATAGCTTTAGGTCTTTATTAAAAAATAAATAAGAAAATAAATAAAACTTTCTTCTTTTGTGAAAGGAATTTTTATATAATTAGTCAGAACTGCTTATAAGATTGTTTTTTGATAAATGATAAATACGTATGCGTAGTGAGTATTGCAGCTATTGTAAATAAAAATATTAATTGATAATAATTAAGAATATTACAGTTATTGTTAATTATTTGGTATTGTTAACAGGAACTAATAAAATTTTTTTAATATCACTTTCTGAAATTCATGAAATGAATGCTGAATATAATAGCGAATATTTCCAATCTTCTGCAATTAAATCTGATTGAGCTACAAATTTTTGATCAGTTCAATTCTGTTATCATAATGTTCCGTTTAAAAGTAACAGATGAGGACGATACTTGATTCTGTTTAGAATATACCTTCTCCAATCTTTCACACCATACCAGTAGAAGATCATTTGACCTTGAATTATTCAACTGCAACATACCCCTTACATGACAGTTCTTCTGTGGAATCGAGTTTTGAGCCTGAAATTCAAAATTTCCAAAGCCGAGACCTTACTATCAGTCACCACGAACCACTAATCGTTGAATGTCACTACTTTAGACCAATTGTTGCGTTTATGAAGATCCATCAATACATAGACGGGCCGCGGTGGCCTGGTGGTAAGGTCTCGGCTTTGGAACCAGAAGGTTTTAGGTTCGAGACTCGATTCCACCAAAGAACCGTCGTGTGAGGGGATCTCTTGCACGTTAAATCTGTCAGGCCAAACGTCCTCCCGATGATGTGGCGTGGTGTGGAGAGGGGGTGCCAGTTCAGGTGTCGTCCTCGTCATCTGCCCGTGGTTCAAAATGACGAGGTCCGTCCCAAAATAGCCCTCGTGTTGCTTTAAAACGGGATGTTAATATAACTAAACTAAAGCAATACATAGAATGAGTTTTGTTGAAACGTCTGATTGATTTTAAACGCCAAAATTCAATTAGTTTTAGTTACATAAATGTGAAATTCTGTTTAGAATATTTTATATATATATATATATATATATATATATATATATATATATATAACCATATATGAATTAAAAAATCATATATGGTTAATAATATTAATCTGGACTATATAATGACTCAATTTCTCCAATAGGGCATTTACTTGCTCAAATAAAATAAGATTTTCTTTACTTCTATTAAAGCGTTTTTCCAATTGGAAATGTATGTCCAACTTCAACAGTTTATAAGTTGATCATTGGATGTAATAATCATTTACCATAAATTAAACAGATATAGGATCAATTCAGAATTGCGTTGAAAATATTTCCAGCATAAATGAAAATTCTATATTTTTCTAAACTGAGTGTGTGAAAGTTATTTATGACTTTTTTCGTCACTCTCATGTATGTATAGCAATGAAAAATATTACAATATATTCTTAACATTAATAGAATAACCTAGATATACAGACTTTGATTAAATTAAAATCATGTAAGAGATTCATTTTATACTCTTATTTTATATAATTCCAATATTTTTTTTTCTTAACCTAAAATATCATTTTAAAGTTGATGTAACTGTTGAAATCAATCTTTTCATAGAAAGACAAAGTAAATTATATGAAACATTTCTAATAACTTACCCTTATTTTTATTTTTAAAAACAGTAATTTATAAATTTAAAAGATAAAATATAATCCTTCATTCATTCAAATAAATTTAGAAATACATAGAATTTCACTTAAAATAACTAAATAAGAATGATATATTCATTAAAAAAGATAATTAGTCTTTCATTACAATAAACAAAATATGTAGGTTTCTTGAAAAAAATAATTGATATAAAAGTGTACATCTCGTTTGACAGCATTTCAGAATATTTATTTTCTTAATATGTACACTTTTAGCTATCATTTTTCTAATTTTTTGAAGTATTCATGAGCTTTATAAGGAAGCACAAAGAGGTCAAATTAACACAATTCCCTTGTTGCATTTGAGCTAATTTTCTTTGCCTTTTTCGATTCGTTAATTCACTTACCAATAATACTGTAAACAAAAGTGCCCCCTACAATCAGCATCTTTAACTAATTAACGCTCTGAGCGAAGGAAGGAAAGCACAACTATTTCTTATTTATCTGATGAGCAGGCAACAAACCATTGTAGGATTACTTAACTAACTTATTATTCTCTGGAAATAAAAGAGATTTTTTTATATTTTTGTACTTTTATTTAATTTGCTTTATTCACTCTCTGAATAAATTACTCCAAAATGAAGCGATCTGTTTAGAAATAAAATGCTTAATGCAATGTTGCAAAAGTGAAGTGAATCAGCCAACTCTCTGAAAAGGATTGTTGTCTTTAACTTTTTGCTAACACGTTTGTAAGTAAAGTAAATCGAGATCCGTTACAGTATCTAAAAGATAAGTGAGTGATTTAGCAAATATCTCTTTAAAGAGAAAACTAACAAACTCATCTTAAAGAGAAACAAAACAAAGACAAACAGAGAAAAAATTATTACAAATATGTAATAATTCCTTTCAAATGGATTTTCGTCAAGAATTCGTGATATGGTGGAATAAATGTATTCACAATATACATTTCGATACATTGGTAATGTAACAATATGTGTGGAGAATATGGTTTTAAAAGCTACCAAAAGGTTTGAGCGCCCAAAACTGTCGCTAAATTATAAAAATGTCCATTATTTTTTATTAAGAAAAATTTTGAACGTTTGAATCACATGCTATAAAGTTAGGCAAAATGTTTTGGCTCATTTGGTAGCCGTTACAACTGACAAGTACCGTCTTCCCTTAAAGAGAAGACAAAAAGTGTAATAATTCTTTTTATGGGGATTTTCGCAATGAATTTATGACAAGCAAAAGTAAATGTATTATTATTCAAATTCAATTGTACTACTGATATTATTTTAATATTTTATGTAATAAATTTTAAGATACAATACATGTATGGTTAAAATGTTAGTAATTTTTTTAATATACCCCATCAATCGAACCAATCCTAAACATAAATTTTATCACTGAATTCGAAGAAAAATTTCATTTTAAATACATTAAATCAGTATTTGGTTGTATGAAAAAAATATGCATTACAAGAGGAATAAATATTACAATCAAACTAAAGTAATATAATACAATTAAATTAAAAGTATATGATAATAATTATGACTAAAAAATAAAATCAATAATAATAAAATGTAAACATTTATGTGTATGTTAAAGTACTGTGGGACAGAAGCGTTTGATCTAGAGCAAATACTTTTTTATAAATATACTTTGGAAGGTAGAAATAGGCATTTTGGAGTGATTTGTTTTGAAATTTATTTATAATAATAAATTTAGATTATAATTATAATAAATTCATTACTAACAAATATATTCCAGATTTAAATTATTATTTTTATGAATAAAAAATTTGTTATGAGCTTTTGTATTAATAATGCCTTTTAAATGCATTCTGAAAGTTAAATCTTTTATATAACATCAAACCCCCTGCTCTGAATTTATGTATAAAAAATATAATGGTAATGTAATATTCTTGATAGAATATTTGATAGAATAAAATAAAACGATTCCAAACTTTCTGATACTATTCTAAATTTATTTTAGAATGCTAAAAATAATTTTTGAAGAAAAATTGCAGCATTTTCCCAATTTATAAATAGTTTCAAAAATAGTGATTTTTAATTCAAGATAGGGTTTTTCATAGTATTATAAAAAGAGATATAAATTCAAGAGATTCACTGATTTCATTTCATATGCAAATCTCTAAAAAATTATTTTATTTCAAATTTGTTGATTTATTGACATTCACAGCCGATATATTTTATCATAAATTACTTATTTAATCACGACCTTAATAGTTTGAGAATCTTTCAGTTAATAAAATTCATACTTTTCATTTTACCGAAATAAAACCACGTAAATTTAAGGACATATTAATGGACAAGGACATGAAAATTTGAAAATCTTTAAAAATATATCTATAAAACATGTGCTTCGTTTTTGATTTTAAGACTTTAAGCTGAACAAAATGTAATTAATTTCAGGAGAAAATAAAAAAAACTTTAATTAGAGAATTAAACCTTTTTTATAAATAGATTTCAATAAGTAAAAATGAAAAAATGAGAAATTCAACAAGTGAAAAAGAAAGTATTATTTTTTAAACTTAACTTTTTAAACTAACTTAATTTTTTTAACATATTATTTTTTAAATTTAAACTCGTGGTAATTAAATGGTTAGGAATATTATTAAAATGATAATCAGAATCATATTTATTTTACTTGCTTAACATCTTTAAGCATTTACATCTTTTAATATAGCCAATTTCATTCAATAATTAAAAGTAATTAATTTTTAAACGCACTATTCATTTGATTTTTGAATTTCTCATGGTTTTAATTCAGGATCTGATGTATTAAAAATAATTTCAATAAATTAAAAAAACAATTGTTTTTATTTTATTTAAACAATAAAATCAAGTATTTTACAAAATCAATAAAAATATTTTTTTCTGTTTTAAATGCAGAATTCAATTAAACACAGTGTTTTTGCATTTAAGAAAACAATCTATCAAATAATAAAACCATGAAGATTCCTTCAGTATGAATGAGAAAAATTAATTCTGAAAAAATTTAAATAATTAATAATATGGAGAACCTATTTTTGAAGAAAATGATTAAAACCCTGGTATTATAGAATACGATATTTCTGTTTTTCTATTTTTTATTAATAAGTTATTAATATTCAGATTTAAAATTAGTCCTTTTAATAATATATTTAAAAATTTTATAACAGACATTCAATAACTATTAGTGGAACTATATATTTCAGTATTAAACGAGTAACATTTCCATTGTTATTGATTTTCATGAAATTTTATCATAAAAAATATTTTATATATTACTTTGAAAGCAACATATAAAAAATTTTAAGTGAATATCTAATAGACAGACTTAATAAGTGTATAAAAAATTACAAAGTATTGATATATTATGCATATTTATTTATTTATCTGACACAAATATTAAATTCATTTCAGTCTAAGAATTAAATTTCATACATATTAACTATCCAATTATGTAACATATTTTAATTTATCATTTATTAACTATAAAATTGCATAATATCCATTTTAATTTATTATCTATAAACTATAAAATTTTATAATGTACCACTTAATTTATTATTCATAAACTATAAAGTTACATAGTCTATACTTTGATTTATTATTTAGTTTATCTACATTTTAATTTATTATTATCCGTATATTTTTAGTTATAATGCAGTAATCTAAATGTAATATTTAATACGATTCTGTTACACATTTTGAAACATATTATATATATAAAGTGATTTATATTTATGCATTTTCCCCAAATTACAACGTTTAATATCACGTTACGCGCTTAATGATTATTATATTTTGTTCTGTGGAAGATGTGTTTAATTCATTACCGATTCGATATTTTTAATTATTCTCTTATTTGAATTAAACTGAAAAATCGCAATTTAATATCTGAAAGTGAATTCTTGGCTTCGAAAAGTGTTCTATTTAAAATACATTTTACTTTATATAAACTTATAGAAAACTAATTTTCTTGAAATAATAGATCCCGTCATTAAAATATTTTTCTTAAAAAACATTAAAATATATGCAATTATTTATAACTGCATATTCTCTTAAAATGATCACAATATACGCAACATAAGCTACCAACTGCAATAAAAATTAATTAATAACTGTAATAACAGTTATTAATATATTTATTAATAACAGTAATTTAATTTATTTTTTTAGAAAATATAAAAAAAACTTAATTATATCAACAAATTTAATATTACTATAATAATAAAATGAAAAACCGCGATTGAATATGAAATTTCCTTTTTCCTTATTCATAATTTGTTTTCATAAAAAGACATTTATTCTTCTTAACTCTTAATTTCACTTTCATGAAAGAAGATTCTTTATCTGTGTTGAGCAATTAAATTATTAAATAGGAAACCATTACCTGGTAAATGCATTATTTATCATAACTAGACCCTATTTTAAACATAAAAAAATTCATGTTATTAACTGGGATTAGATAATCAATTTAGCCTTAAAAATAATTTTTCATCTAAAACTCTAAGGTGAAGTTTCTTTTTTCATATTAAAATGATAAACGTTTCTTTCTGTCTTAGACCATTATTTGCTAACTAAAATGTTAATGATTAAATCCAAATGTTAAAATTTAAGTTCAATAAAATTATACTTTTGAAAGGCTAAATTTATTTATTATTTTTTTCCTGTATATAATATGATAAAATTATGAAAAAAGAAAAAAAATACTAGTCTGCTCTTGTTGAGAGAATTAACCATTCTCGTTAATACACACATTTCTATATACTTACTTTTTTCAAGAAGTAGCAGTAATAAAGGAGTTTTTTTATATGATAAATGTAAAAACATTAATAAAGTCCTTAATCCTATGGAGTTTTTAACTTCAAAAGATTATATCGGAAATAATTTTTAATTGACTTTATTATACAATATGACTGACAAACCGAATAATAAAAGAAGGTCATAAATATAATGAAATAGGAATTTTTTAAATTCTCCTTAGATAAAGATTTACTCTAAGTTAAAAATAATTTGAAATTATTAATATTTTTTTCGCCTTGTGGAGCTTTAAAAGCAACTATAGAATGTTTCTAAATGAATAGATTACTTATGCTTTAACTCAGAAATTTTAGAGCATATTGAGAAAATTTTATAGTAAATTTGAACAAAAAATATATATTATATTTTAATTTGAAAGCGTTTTGTTAGATAATCTTACCAAAGATTAGAATTTGAAAAAATATCATTTGTATAAGTAAAATCGCGTTAAAGCGCACATACAAGAAATTATAAAAATCAGTGTAATATTTCAAAAAAAAGTACTGTAGTCGAAAAATTTTAAAAAGAAAACTTATCGAGCATTTAAAGTATTAGATTAAAAAATATTTAAACTTCCACAAAAAAAAGTATTGTGGCCATTACCTTAAAAAAGATTTCTAAATAAATAATCTAATATAAACAAAAGTTTATTCCTATTCGACAATTCCCAATATATAAATTGAAATGGAATAGCTTTTATTCTGAGAGAATTACTAATGTCTTTCGACGTGCAGTTAAATGATTGTGATTTATCTCCATGGTAAAGAGATGTAGTCCATCAATCACAGCTATCCCTTTCTTAAACTTGTCTAGAAAGGATTCATGTCATTTTTTATGAATAACCGTGTTGTGTCACCGACCTTAATGCAAACATGAAACAAATGATGTTTCTTCTCTTAAGGGGATCAAGATACATTGACTGAACTTTGCATTAAAGAAACGATTTCCTTAAATAAAAACTGCGATCGCGTTTCTCGTATAAAAGATATTGGAGAACTATTTTATTTAAAGTATATTATAAATTGTTTGAAAGAAAAATAACTAGAGAAAGACAATTTGAAAATATTTCGAGACAATTTCTTTGATTATTTTGGTTTGGTATCGTTTAGTTTAGTTATATTAACGTCCCGTTTTAAAGGAACAATAAAGCTATTTTGTGACAGACCTCATAACATTGAACCATCAGATGATGAGGACGACACACCCGAGAGATGAGGACTCCCTCTCCATGTAACACTACTGTAGCAGGATTTCTTTGAAAATTATCTAGATGGTTCAATTATATTACTTTGCTTTTGGGGGATTTTACAATTAAAATAATATTAAAAATATTAATGCGTTCATATTAATATATTTTTTCATGTTAAATTTATGTAATTTTTGAAGGAAATTTACATTATGGCATCTAATAATTTCTATGAAACTCAGCATATGATTATGCATTGTAGTCAGGGGATTAGAAAGGCGTATTTTCCACCTTTTGTTTTCATAATTCTACTAAGTGTGGAATTTCAATCTATAACTGATTTGCAACGCATAAGGAACATAAGTATTATCTGCATACAACTGACATATTTTTATTGATATCAAGTTAACATTATTGATCATACATTCATACTCGCAATCAGACAAAGAAATGTTTGCTAAAAATTTATTTTCAAAATTTGATAAAACTCTTTGGAGTGAGTATAAGTGGGAATTAAATTTCAGACATCAAGTTCTGCATGTTTTGGGGTGGTTATGTTCCCAAACTAAGCCTGGTAATTCAGAAATGTGTACCTCGAACTCAGGAAATTCAGATTTTGAAAGATTCGGCAGAACTACTTTTTTGTTGATCAGAATATTCTGCGTACTTTTTATTCAAGAAATGAATGCATGTGAAAATTATTGAAAGGCTATTCTCAGTTAAAATATCATCGTTAATACACTTACTATTTATTTTTAATTGTTTTGTTACGTATGACACTTTACAAGCTAAGTAATTCAGAAATGACAGGCATGTCAGACATTCACTGACAGATATGTAAGTGATTTAAGAACCGAGAGCGTCTCTTGCCTTTTCACGAGGGAGCAGAGACCTAGTACGAATTAGCTACTTCATTGTCCCATTCATTTACACAGTGCCTTTCTACATGGGTGAGGGACATTCACATGCCTCATAGACATAACACAGAAGATGAACAACTATGCCGAATCAAGACTACAACTCAGTATGTCCAGTTCACTGGGTAGAGTCCTACCCCTATGCCAGGACGGGTGGCAGTTTCAATTGTTGGATTTGAATCCATTTTGGACTTTATTTTTAATTGTTTGATCTTTTACTTCCAAGTTAAAAAATTGTAGCTCTCTGTTTTGAAAACCCTTTTTATATAGAAGGTGCAAAATAAATACAGATACAGATATTTATAACCTATTTTTTAATAAAACAAAATAACTAACTTTGAATGATATTCATAGTTTTTATCTTTGGTCATATTACGAAGATGCTACGAAGGCTGGTCTCCCCCCTCTCAATTTTATCACAATACTGTTCAGAAGATAACAATATTTGATTTCACATGCATCACAACTACTAAAACCACAACTATTTAAAATTGTATATTGATCAAGGTAGCATCTGTCCACAAACCTGAAATTACCATCAGAAAAAACTATGTTGCAAAAAATAGAATATCTACACTGTAAAGGGGGCTCCCTTCTGGTATAAAGGGTATTAACTGTTGAGGAGAAAGTACAGATTGTATTGCAACCAAATTTTATACGCTTTCACTTCTAAATAAAAATATCGATTAATAAGAAATTCCAATTTAAGAAAAAAAAAAGCTGCATATTTCGGTCAATGGGGTGAAATGGAAAAAAATTGCATAAAACTGAAAGTATCTGAAATTCTTGATATAAATTGTATACTTGCAGCAATATTGAAGAAAATTTGTGTTATGAATTGCAAAATATTATTAAACTAATAAATTTTATATTATCAAACCATCTGCTGAAGCTAATATTTCTCAAAAAGAATCTCACTTCGTATTAGTAATTGAAGTAATTGTAAGCAAAATACAGGTCATAGTGGTGTTTTATTATACAGTAAAATGTAACGTAGTAGTTTATATAAATCATAATGATTATTATAAGACATATTCTTTTTATTTATCAGACACAATATAGCGCAATCGTGTCATGTGCTTATTTTCTAAGCATGTAATGCATTTATTATAATTTTGAATATATATTAGTTTTTGTTTGGTATAAAAATTTGAGAAATTAAATTTTTTCGTTGTGATTTATGTCACTTTATAAGTCCGACGAAAGTTACAGGTTGGCGATTTCAACTGAGTAAGCATCTCTTGTTTTTTTTTAGTAGCGCCAACTAAAGCCAACAGTACGACTTAGCTACGTTATTTGTCACATTCGCTTACACAACCCCTTTTTACTAATGGGCACATTCACACATACGGCACAGGAGAAGAACAATCGTGCCCAATCTGAGGTCAGGACGCGGGACGTCCAGATCATGGAGAGACGCGCTACACCTCTACCAGCCGTTGATTCAGTTTTAAAGAATATCAATGTAAGTAAACCCCTTATCTTTCAATTTCAGATAGTAGGCAACTAAATTTTAGCTCATATTAGTGGTTTAATGTCTAATTCCTTATGGCAGTAAAACTGGATTTTTATGTAAATTTCCATAAATAATAGTCTTTGATATTATGAAAAGAAATTTCCAAATTTCGCGGGCATGAATTTAAAAATTTTAAATGTCCTAGAATACTTATAAATGTTATTTGACATTTTAAAATAGAACTTTCATAAAATTTTATAATTCATTATGTGAGCTTTATTTAAATTTATTGAAGATTCTTTATTTTCAAAAAAAGCTTCTTTCCCATTTGCAGTACTTAGTATAGCTTCTTTATTTTCCAGAATTCCAATGCTTCATTTATGAAAATGTATATATTTTCTATAGAAAATAAAAGCATTGCAAAAAGTTTTAATTTTTAAATAATTTTTGTAAAATGGAAGCAAAAACGATTTTCTCTTTTGTTGATTCACTATATGCCTTTAGGGTAAAACTCAAGTTCAATAATAATTTTTTGCATGTTATAAATACAAAGAGCAACCCTTCAGTTTTTCTGGAAAAATTCTGAAAAATACGGAATTCTGCAAGTAAGATGCGTAAATGCAGCCAAACTGCTTTCTATGAAATCAAATATTATTTTATTTCAAAATTTATCTACCCATAATCTTCCATAAATACATGGGTTCTTATTTTTTTAATATCATAAATTAATAAATGCTATAAAACAAATTGTCATTGAATATTGTCAAAATTCATTAAAAGTGAAAGTAAAATAAACTAAAAATCATCGCGAAAAGAGCTTAATTTAATTAAATAAATTACAAAATTCTAAATACAAATTCTCAAAGGTTCTGAGTAAGTGTTTTCAACTATTCGAGTTTAAACAAGTTTTATAAGGACATATGGTGCTACAAATATGCACTGAAGGCCTTCAGTTTGCTGTTTAGGCCTCTTAAACAAACTTCTATGCTAATTCTATAAACTTGCTCTATGGAAAGTCCAACAACTAATGGCCGAAAACTCATCACAGAAGGTGTTCCATGTATGTTAGGTATAATAACTTCACTGACAACAGAAATGCAACTTCAAATTTTCAGCAGCACTTAACAGTCAACATTTCGCGTTGCCCTTACAGCTGACAATTTCAAGAATCTTTCTACTCGCTTCTAAATAATGAAACAGAGAAATTCCATTTCTGTGGAAATATTTAGTCTTTCAAAATTAGTGGGAACTTTACGTTCCCATGAAGACGATCCAATAAAGGTCCTTCTCGGCAAAGTAGAAGCGTTCCTGCCTGCTACGAAGACATTGGATGGACAATAAGTGGTTTGAGGTTTCCATTAAAAGGAGGAATAGAATGTCCCGCCGAAAATTAAAACTTGAATACATCGCTTTCGGAGAACTACTGTTAGACTTAATTTGCAAAGCGGTATCGTTAGATTTCCAGAACGTTGAACGTATAAAGGAGACGGAATTCGAGAAGTCCTTTTAAAACCCAATTCAGCTGTATTCTCAGAGTTACTCGTAGTTTATGCAATTGAATTTTCAAAATAAATTGTTGCCACGCTTCTTTTAGTAGGAATATTAATCCAGCACCATTTAAAATAAACATTTGAACTTTCTAAAGAAATTGTGGAAACCAAGATTTCTTTTATTACATTAGAAAATAGATAATCCTAAATTGCTTTGTAACATTATAAGAATGCTTTTCTTAAATATTCAGGTCTAACTTATGTTAATTTACTTCAATTCATCTGAATGTCTCTATATATAAAACTTACATGTCATTGAAGCCAGCGTATTGCTGATTGTCGAATGACAATAGTAAAATGTAAACAAAACATCACACGAATTTCTGACCATTTCATTCACTGAACAATTTTGCAGTTGAACTGAATAAAATACTTCGCCTAACTAATTAATGTAGCTACAAAATATTATTAGAAGCACTAAATATTATTAGACTAAATATTAAAAATTATTAATGTAGCACAAAATATTATTAGAAGAAAATGAATTACTCTGCATCAAATGACCTTAAGCTCAAATTTCTGAGATATAGATTTTATTTCGAACATTATGGGAATAAATATCAAAGGTTTAACAACAATAATGTAGATTAACCTCAAAATTTTGCATCATATAGCTGAATAAAAAAATCCTTAAATGTCGTTTTTTGTAGCTAGCATTTCGAACATTTAATATCGAAAAAAAAGAGTCAGAAATGAGACAATATAGCCTTTAAGTAGAAATATTTTATGAGTGGAAATTTTTGACAAAATGTTCCCTTTCAACGTAACCACCAAAACAAATTAAGGATGGAGATAAGAAAGTGAGATGATAATAGAATGTATTAGTCCACACGTTGAACAAATTTTATCCTCTTGCATTTCTCAAAATGGATATTTATTTTCCTGACAATCAGGTAGGATAATCAATACCTGTTCAATAAATCTTTGGTCATGCTGCCAAATATCCCATATAAAATTTGTTTTAGAGATTAGAAGAATAGTATGGTTATATCTAGTATAAATAAAACATCGCCGTAAATGCAATTGGTTGCGTCATTTTTTATGCATTTCATTAATTAAAATATCAAAAAGCCTAAATAAACAATTATATGTTTTTGTTTTATTTATCAGCCGCCTTTGGAAATCCACATGTTCATCGGAAATATTTGTAGTATTATATTACGTATGATTTAATGCCCAGAATCCCCTACTAAAAATATTTTAAGCATCACATTGGGACATAAAATAAAGTTATTATTTCAACTCTCACGATATTTTTATTTCAATTCTCATAATATTCGTATTTCAATTCTCATAATATTCGTATTTCAATTTTCATAATATTCGTATTTCAATTCTCATTATATTCTTATTTCAACCATTATAATATTCTTATTTCAACTATTATAATATTCTTATTTTAACACTCTGAAATTTTGCTTTCCTTTTTAAAAGAGGTGATTAGCATAAAAATTTCATATTATCCTCTATAGAATAAAAATTATATAGGCTACATCTTCCTTTAATTCATATATATATTTAAATGAAACAATACAGTAAAACAAATTAGGGACTCATTTTGAAAAACCTTGAGTATCTTTTTTTTAATTTTACATCAGTGATAAGATCATTATATATGATATTTCCTCACATATGAATTAATCAGAAGAAATAATCATAAATAATTTCAGTTTATAAGATATAATTTTTGTTAATAACTACTGAACTTCTTAATCATGAATCTATATTTTCAAACTTCGAAAAACATATAGCTAAAATGTTTTTGAAAAATCTATGTATACTCATTTAACACTATTATTGCTGAATTCAGTCTGAACTTATAATAAGTCCATTCAAAAGCTGATTTAGTTTTCCAAATAAATCTAGAAATTTCTGAAGTATACTAATCACATGAATATGGGCATAACTGGTTTTAAGGTCAATGAAACGATGCAACACCCAATGCTTATAAGAAAGAACAATTATCAAATTAGTTTTCTTAAAAGAAATTCAAACAAATTTATTTTCAAACTTAATATTTTACATTTCAGTTTAATTTTTACTCTTTATTTCCATCAAAGAATAATCTCACTCATAATTCAAGTTGTCACTTGTTCTCACGCAATCGTTTTTTACTTCTTTACTATGAAAAAAAACTAACCTCTTATATGCTGAATGAATAATACATTCTCCAAAAATAGGGTTCTTGTATAATACAAAGACAAAATTAAATAAATAAATTTTTATCCCAAAACTCTTTACTAGTATGAGCAGTAGGATCTAAGGATTAGCAGAAAAGCTGTCAGCTGTGCCTATAAATACCTCTTTCATCATGTCTTATCTTTTAAGCCATAGAAAACTGCTCCTGTACTCAGTATTCCGAGATTATCATGAGCTAAGGAACATTAAGGTATAAAAGTGTTTTTAAAAAACAATGGCATTTTTTGTTTGTTTCTGATTCTAGCTGTTCCTGCGGTAGTGATTAGTGCAGTTTGATTCTCATGGTCAGTTTATGATTTATGGTGTTTAATTGAAATTATAAATAAATAAGCAATGATGTACACGTGACATAAATAATTATATTTTATGGCATTCATACTATAAATTCATACTCCTTCAACAAAAAAAAGCTTTAATTCCTTGCTTAAAATACAAAAATAATGCAACATGAAGTATTTTAAGTTGTGCAAGTACGAGGTAGTATTAGTATAGACTTCATTCATATCCTTTTTCTAGACAAATAGGGGGAAAAACTTTATTAATAATAAAAATGAAGAATCTCTATTAATAAGAAAGATAAATGAATATGTCTATTTTTCTCAATGTCCACTCAGCCTTTCGGTGGGTCGATAAACTGAGGACTAAGCAGGCTTAGAAAATAAACACTTGGGGTTCCGTGTTAGGTTGACAATCTAACCAGGAAGTATGCATTGCACCTCAGGGCTTTCAGTTAAGAAATTTAACATGAGTACTTTAGGTCTTGACCAGCATGGGCTGTCTTGCAACTTAGTTTAGTTTTAGAATATGTGTACTGTTCTCTAAAGGATATATCATTTGAAGAAACAATATAAACAGGAAATATGGAAATGTGCATCCTTAGCATTTTTTTATTTGAATTTTTAATTAAAATTTCGATTTAAAAAAAATTACACTGAACTTTGTGATTTTCTATAATGATTCCTGCGAATATAAGTGTAGAAAATAATATCAAGATTATTTCAAAATTTTAAAAATCCATCTTTATAGATTAACAATTATTAAAAAATTCAAATTTTCTTAAATTTTGCAATTTTTTGGAAATATTTTTTGCCTCACTTTTAAGCCTTAATTATATTATTGACCTAAAATTCAAACTACTTTTATCATTTTATCAAATATTTAATATAACTGTTTTTCCTTTTTTTATAAAACGAATAAGAAAATATAATTACTGCAACAAGAAACTTAGAAGAGAAATGGACTAAATAATTACATTTTTCATAGACATGTGATGTCATGGGACTCAATTCGATTAGAAGGGTTCGTAGGCACAATAAACACGAGATTTTAAGATTATTTAAAAAAACATAGCTTTAAGAATTGACATTTTAACTAAATCATGACCATGAAGTTATGTCTAAACGAATGATTTGAAATTAAATTTCACATTTTGAAGCGTTTCACTTAGATAGTTACAAAAAGAGATTATCATACTAGAATTTTTTTCATGGTGAATTAAAATGAAAACTGTGGCTTCTTTATGAAAACCACTTCGTATAATTGATTGGTTAAGCTCAAAATAATTTGAAATAAACGAAATGAAATTAAGCAAAATTCACTTTCATTATTTCTGTTAAAAAAACATCTAAAATTGAGAAATATCTGACTAAATATTTTTAAAAAGCATTAATTTATAAAATAGACTTAGTTATGAATTTTTCAAAGCTTTAGTAATTTATCAATGTCATTTATTTATTTATTTTTATGTCTAACAATAGATACCATTTTCCTTCACTTAAACATGAAAAGTTCTAGCATAAATAATTACTTTTCAAGACTTTGAATATCCTAATAAATAATTCGCAACAAGGATGTTTCGATAATAGTTTCTCTTCTTCGGTAATTCAATTCTTTCATTCTCAAGCTAGAATTCTTGTATTAAATAAGAAAAAAAAAGAAAACCAAACTTTATAACAGTGAAGAATTTTCAGACAAAGTTTTCGCTAATTGCGCCCAGAACAGGGTGTGAACTTTTCTCGTTTTGAAAGTTTTCTTCCTTCCGTTTTGCTGATTTAAAAAAAGATTTTCGCTAACAAAATCAGGTGTGTTTGGTGCCAAATGGGCTTAAAAAGTTATTTTTTATTGTTTTTGAAAATAGCTGCAGGGCTGAATTTTCTATTTTATTTGTGGTTTTCTTTAGGTATTGATATATTAGTATTTGGAGATAACATGATGTTAGCATTCATATTCTTTAAAATTCCATCTAAAAGTTGTTTCCTGTTTCTTTGCAAATATCTGAAGGTTTAACTTTGGAATTCCGTTCCTGGTTTTCTTGTGATATAGGTATGTTAAAATTTGGTTTCAGTGTACTAACCTTTCATTTCAAACATAATTTCTTTTAAAACATTTCGGGCTTTTGATGATAATATTTAAAGCATAACTATGCTTATATTAAAGAGTTCAGTAGAAGTTTGGAAATTTAGGCCTATCAGTGAAAAAAATAGTAAAAAACGAGGTACTCTATTGGCTCACTTTATATTTTCAACTTCATGTCCATAATTCAGATAGAACTGATTAATTTATTGCAACATTAGGATAGACATTTCAAAATATTAACATAATTATACAATATAGAGTTCAATGTATGTACGCAATATTTATTTTAGTGTGAAAATGTTTTGTTTGAAAACCGGGTTTTTAATTCACATCTTCAATAGTTTTTTCGTTCACCTCCTCTAAGCCTGAAGGACTTGGTGGCTGAGAAATACCACCGAAATATTTTTAACTTTTAAACGGCCTATATTTTTATACACGAACTAAATGCCTTTTACTTAATCATTGTTCATATTTTTTTTAAATTGCAACATCTGATTTCTGTATGTGTCATTGCCCATATCATACTTCTTAAAATGTTATACACTCATTGATACACAAATATACTAGGGGATTAAATCGCCTAATTTTTTTTATTTCTTTTCATCTTGCTAGATGTAAAACCCTATGTTTGGCGCAGTATGACCAATAATAGCTCTTGAGCAAAAAAAAATCTTTAACTAAAATTCATGACAAGATGACAATATCAAAATTTATAATAAAATTTGATATTGGGTGATAATTTATTTATTGAATATCACCCAATAATCAATCAATAAATATTGGGTGATAATTTTCTCTTGAAAATACTAAAATAGTTTATTACACTCGAAGTATTTTAGAGTTCACTTAACTCTTATGGTAACTACCCTGACCGTCCATATAACACAAATTATACTTTTCTGCTATTTCATATGTTACAGTTCTTTAATAATTTGATTCATACTTTATTTTCCTATGATAATTATTGTTTCTATTAGCAAAAATATTCATGGTTTCTTATACAAAATTCAATTAAAAAATTAGATAAATAAGAAATTTGATTTTAAAATTCATTAATACAAAGAAAAAATAATAACACAAGGTTAACTTTATCATTATCAATCTTATTATGCTTATCAAGGTATAAAATAATATTTTTGTAAGGGAAAATTACTTATGATGTTATATTTTATCTTTAAATGCCCTTTGGCATTAAGGTTCCTGTTAAATTATGCATACAGAAAAGAGAAGTTATTCTATTAAAACCTCACATTGAAGAAAACTTAAATATTATGGTATCTAACATTTTAACGAAAATTACTATTTTTTCTCTACAATGTAATTATTACTTTCAATGTGCCCTGTGATTCCGAAATACATTTTTAAGAATGTTGCATTAATTTGGTTTTTCCAAAAGCGTAATTTTGCTCAAGGCACTTTTTAAATTAGCGTATTAACTTGGTTTTGTTGTTTTTGTTCAAATATTTTTTTTCACTTAATAATGCACTTTCTGGATAAAAGGACTATTTTATTTCTCAAGTTTAAATAAGACAATTATTAAAGTGGAGGCCTTGAGATTTGAAATAACTTTGGTCAAGTTTCCTTTCCTGATTTCCTTTAATTAATATTATTATATTATTTTTAATAAAGACTTTCTGCCCCTTATTAATATTTCAAGAAAAAATGTCGAAAAGTGTGTTTTGTATGAATGGCAACAATATAAGAGTAGCTCAAACAAAAGTGTAAGAAACCGAGGGTATGTTCCTATAGGTGATTTTAACCTATACACATAATAAATACTAATTAGTATTTTTTTGTTTCTAGTCATGGCTCTTTTCCTTTTTGTTTGCTTATATCTAATATAATAAAAAGTTCATTTTGCATGTGTGATGATCTTTGTGGGAGAAGACCACTTCGCTTCTTAACGTAACTCACTAGTCCTCATCACCTCACTCTCCCCTCTTTCAAATCCAAACTTCATTGGTTTTTCTAGTGTACTTAACAACAAGTCACTGCCAAAAAGTGATGGGAAAGATTTGTGAAGTCTCGAAAGATATATGTGGGGAAATTCAGACGAGATTAGGATGATGGATTTGTGTCTTGAGCTGCTTGAAGACTTGTTTTAATTGGTTCTTTATTCATGACATTATTCTGGCAAAATTTCTGGTTGCTTATGTAGGATTATAGCTATTAAAAACTATACGTTTCTGTTCATGTTCTTGATTTACCTTCAAATAATGATTTTTATAAAATGTGTTTTTCATTTTAGATCCGCTTTGTATTTGTGCCATTCACCTATTTGTCACTTCATATGATGGGATAAATATATTTTAGATATTGATACATTGTTTGATATTGCTATATATCTGTCTACACACTACTATATCCATTATGAATTCTATTATTTGGACATTGTGATATTTTTTCATGCTAATGAGTGTTATTGCTTTATATATGTACTTTTCACCTCATTCTCCTGAACCCAGAACTGTTTTGATATATATGTAATATATCATTTCAATATTTGCTGACTATTTAAATAATTTATTTTAGTCAAATGAAATATAATGTATACTCTTGTTTGTCTTCAAGAAACTTTTGCATACTTGTCTACAAAAAACTCTTAGTAAAAAAAAAATTGTCATAAAAATTATTTCCTGTAACTTTTGTATATTAAAAATCAGAAAATTCTATTTTCCTATAGACTAGATATAATTGCAGAAAATTTCAATAATTTAACTGATTAAAAGATAATTTCAATTAAAATTCTTACTACTTTAAAAAATTAAATAAAATAGCAAAAAATTATATAATACTTATAAAGAAAACTTCAATGAGATTTTCAGATCATAATATTTGTGTCATTAAAAATTTATTGTGTCATTTAAAATTACATTAGTGTTTATATATTAAACGGAATGGCAATGATTTTTTTCCATTTCGTAATTTCAATTATTTTGGTGAGAAATAATTGAATCTGAATGTTTTGAAGTTATCTATTTAATACTGGTTTTTTAAAATTATTGTTGAATATTTTTAAAATTCATTTCTATTTTTATGAAATGTAATTTACTCACAAATAAATATATCGTATTTTTACTGTATAATATATCTCTGTTGAGTAAATAAATAATATTATTAAAATTTTCCTGAATTTTAGGATATTTTTGTTCGAAGGCAAAAATAATTGAAAATGTTAATGTTTGAAATTGAATAATTTCTGCCTAAAATGGCACATTTTATATTTAAAATATTAATATTAAAAATAGAGCAATTAGAATAATAGACTAAAGTGTAACATATTCTATATTATATGTTGGTATTGTCTTTGTATCAATACAAGGATGTTCAAAAAGTTTCTGAAAAGAAAGTTTTCAAAACGAATATTCATAGTTTGATTCATTGCTTTGGCTCTACAAATTTCTTATTTTTAATCGATTTCTATACAAAATGAAATAAACTGAATCAATAAATATTTCAAAGATGATCATTTTATTTTTATTTAACGTTTCTTATTGATTATGTTTTAGAAATAAACTAAAAATATCTTACATTGAGTGAGAAATAATTACATCAAAGGAATTCTGGAAATTCAGAATTTACTTTGATTGGTATCGAATAAGAGCGCAGAAAGAAAGATTAGAAAAATAATTAGAAAATAAAAAAATACTTCAATTGATTCACTAATAATAACATTTACATTCCAATTCAGGAGGATACACCATGCATATTATATTCCGATATCGCATTACAAATGTCATGTCACATATGCTGCAACATCATGTGCATATAAAATCAGGTATGTCACATATGTCATATAATATCAAATATGTCACATATATCACATCATGCAAATCATATCGAGTTGTCACTACGTATGTCACATATACCACATCATATATCATATCGAGTATCACACAATACGCATGTCACATATTCACAATATTTTCATGAGTATCATATCATGTATGTCATATTAAGCATGTTACATATTCACATTATTTTCATACATATAATTTCATGAGTTACCCGTAACACATCACGTATATTATATTATGCATATCATATCACGTATTAAGGATCTCAAATATTGCATATCACACTTTCGCATCCTGCATTTCATTTCGGAGATGTCTCATAACGTGTGTCATACGATTCATGTCGCACCTTCTTTGACATGACACGTGCCGTATAACATTATTTAGAGATAATAGCAAGATTATGAGTATAATCGTAATAAATTATTAATGTAATAAATATAGTTTTTTTATTGTTCTTCAGTCAATATTTTGAAATATATAATTTAAATCTTTCGAATAATTATGAAAGTTTTGAAAAATGACAGTCAAAGTTTTAAAAAATAAAATATCATATTATCTGCTGATTTTTCATCTTGATAAAATAACATTTGAAGCAGTTTTATAGATAAAATGACAATTCAGCGCAAGTTAAAAGATATATCATTAAATTCTATTAATAGATGCAAATATTAGAATCCATTAATTTTACGCTTTATGATAATACAATTTTAATATTTTGATGATTAAAGTACAAAATCTGACACTCTAAACGTGTCTTCATGCTCCATAAACCCATTTTAGGTGCAGAAATGGAGCTATAAATCCCGACCAGGCTTCACTTAACAACTGAGATCCTGAATCGTAAGTGCCATTAATATCTCCTTTCAAGTGTGCTCTTATCCTTATACACCGTCACACGTTTGGATGAGTTTGGACACTTTGTAAGCGGCTTTCATTAATTCCATAGCTTTTAACTCTGCCGGGAGAATTTAACTTGAACAACTTTGAAATCTGGAAGGAAAAGTGTATTCGAAGATATATATCTCGTAAATTGTAATTTGTTTCAATATTTATACTTCCTTATTTATTGTTTGTTTTGCAATTTCATACATCACTATCGCCTTTGGAAGATAGATATTTATTATTTCCATATATTTTTTACCTTCAGTATGTAAGTTAGAGATAAAATTTAATTTTAAGAATCAGGATTTATTACAACTTTAAACTAAAAAATATATATTTGAAGAGCAGCTTTAAAAAATTTATTCGTATATTTTATTGAAAAGAATATGAATGTGACAAAAAGAGCTAAGAGTCATCATTCGGGATCAAATTTTGCTTCTGATTTCTTGATATTATTTGTATAAACTAAAATTAATTTATTGATGAAATTTAATTTATGAAACTGTCACAAATTTTGTTGTGTCATCAAGAATAAACAAATTTCTAATATCTAAAATTTGACCTCAAGAAACAAGTAAAAAATTTATAGCAAAATTTTGCTTTGTGAATATTCAATCTTCAGATACATTAAATCAATCGTGAAGTATTTTAGGGCTATTGTTCAAGTTATCTAATTTTGTTTAAAAAATTAAAAGCCAGTCTTCCATCTATTTACAAATTTTACAATTATATTCAAAGCGAAACAAACTTTTTTAATTAAAAGGTTAAGTGCAAGACTTTTGCATGAAGGAAAACAATGGGTTAATCGTTATATAATAAGAAAAAAATATTGACCAGAATGAACATTGACTCTATTTGTCAAGCATTCATACATTCAGTGTGAATTAACACTGAATTAGTAACATCATCATACAATTTTATTAACAAATTTTACCGTCAATCTATGGTTGTTCCTCGATTAAGATAAAAATTTAGAACGTAAATATATTAATCTAGTTTTAAACATAAATATATTAATTTACAGAAATAAAAATTTTCTGCTGAAATGAGCTGTAAACAGAAAGAGAGACAATGAACATGGTTGTACCGAAAGAACATTTAAAAATAATTCTCTGTGCCAAAATTTAGCGTTACACATGTAAGGTTTGTTAATGATAGAATCAAATTGAGTCGAAAGTACATTTTGACTTTTCGTCGATACTATGTATAATAAAGGAAGATGCAAAAAACTGAAATACCTAACTGTAACCTCACATATTCAACGTGTATCAGTGTTCATAGAATATTTATGGTACGTAAATTAAGGCTCAGAAATTTAATTACGAAATTTATTTTCCTGGTATATTGTTAACAGATTTTTAAATCATAAGGACAAAATTTAATCCATTAAACTTTTATTAATAAAAAAGTAATAGAATTTCATTTGCTTATTCTAAATATGTCTTCATGTTTTTGTTTCAAATTCCTTTGATGCCCTAATATGCTGTAACTTCATAAGATCAATATATAAATATTTGAATTCATTCAACATTCGATCCTTTAACTGTTCCGAATTATAATTCTACGTTTTATCCTTTTAATTATGAAACATTTATAGGAAATTTCAATTAAACATCCGTAAGAACTTTTGCCGGATATTGTAACCAGATTGAATTTCCTTCAATGACGCATTTCCTAACTTGGTTCATGTGCAGGAAATGATGCTACTTCATTCCTTCAAATTATACGAAATCATTAGAGATTATGATCACGACTTATGTTATAATCGCTCAATGTTTCAGAAATATGGAATGGAATCTTTTGTTATTAAAATGAAACATCTCCTCTCGTTTAGTAAAATTGAATTTACTAGTCCAACTACTATAAATATTATAACTATTAAAATAACAGAAGATCATTGATCGAAATATGTTAATTCTTAATCATTATTCTGAACTTAATTTTTATTCCGATTGCAACCATCACTGATGGTGGAAATCTAGATTAAGGGCTTAGGATGTCCCTTCTCCTCACCAAGGATGACAACCATACAAAGATGCCAACATAATAATAATAAACTGCCTTGAATTGTTTTACAGTATTATATATCTTTGGTCATCTTGATTGTTGGAATTCTTGGCGAGATTTAAGGGCATCCTAAACTAGATTTCGAACTTAATTCTTGAAACTAGACCATTCATCATCATTATTTTTAGTTATCGGTACAATAGTAAACTTCTAAATGCGTATTCTTAAATCATGAGCATGGGAAAAGGGATTTTTCTGAATCTTAAATGTATAGCATGCACAAAATTCAATCGATTCTTATTGATAAACGTTGAAAGAGAAAAACTCGCCAAATGTAACACCAAACTCAAATTCGCATTTCATCCCTATGAGTGCACTTGAGTCCTTAGTTAGATTACGAAAAGTAAACAAGTACCTGTTTACACTGTTTATATTAACATATATCAGAATTACTGTGCCGACGTCCTAGCATTGGGATAGCGCATCTTCACCGTGTTCTAGCTGTCCTGGTTTCGAATCTAGGCTCAGGAATAGCTGTCCTTCCTCTGTTCTGCCTGTGAAATGCCTGAATATGTCCCGCTGTAAAAAAGAGGTTGTACAAGCTAATAGCATGGGTATCTCAGAATACTCTTGGCGCTACTAAATGAAAGAAACATACTTGACTTAAAATCGCTGGCTTCGGCAGCGAGCTTGTCCTGTATGCAAATTAGTGGGATAACCTTGATAAACACAATAAAATGTAATCTGGAAAGATGGCACAGATTCTTGATGAATATTTAATGCAAAAATCAAATTTGCTGCAGATTGCAACATGTACATCTCATATCTTGTTAAGTTTTCATCTCAAACTTTGCAAAAATTCAAAATTCTGAAATATGCAGTAAAATTTAATTTACCTTTTAACTTTGAAACTAAGCAAATCTGTAAAGAAGGGAAGTCAGGATGAATAATTATTTATTTATCAAACAAAATAATTATACTTATCTACATACATGAGTATAAGTACTTTTACGTAGATACATATAAAAATATTGCCTATTACATTGTTTCTCAAGACGGCTAGAAAATGTGCAAGAATTATCCCAAAAATTCTTCAATAATTTATCCGATAATCACCACGAGAAACCTCCTTCAAAAGGGGTGCGTGTATGCATGTGAGATTGTGAGTGTATGCGTGTGCAGTTGAATCTATCTTTAACCCTTGTTACATTGTTGATATGATAATTCGAACGATTTAGTTTTGGTTTGAACGAGATAATGATACATGTAGATATTGTAAGGAAGATGAAAATCTTGTTTGAGTAGATACACCATCAACAACCTCAAAGAGGAAGGAAATGGTTGGATAAGTGAAATGTGTGTTTCCTCTTAATTTCCGCTACCATTGAAAACAGAAAAATAATTGAAAGTTTTATTACATTTCATAGTTTAAAAATAATGAACTACTTCTATAATGAAATCGTCTAGAAATTAAAAAATAATAAGTGGAACGTCTTATAAAAAGATTTTTAGGCTGTGTTGAAATACTTATTTGTGACATTTTGTTGGAAAAATATTTTAAACACTTAAACGATTTTGATGTTAAGAAAAGTAAAGTATTTTCCCTTTTTATATATTTCTTTATGTGAGCAGATAATTTACCATTAGTTTTATACTTAATAGTCTCCTGATATTCCAAAACCAGGAGCAGTAGCTTACAAGAATAGTTCACAACTTTCTTCACACTTATTTTAAATGCATTTTTACAAAATTTAGTGCTACAAATCACATTAAAGCTATCACCACTATTGACTAATGAAACTATCATTCAAATATTTATTTGTGATAAATATAGTTTAAACCTGTTTTATTATGATTTGAATAACTAAGCAACTATTTAATTTTTTTATAAAATACTAGCCGCCTTTGGCGACCAGTTGGTTCGCCATGAGTAATGCGTTCTAAAATTTTCAATTAAGTCACATATTCATAAGCCTTGTAGCAATTCTGGGCATTGATTGGCCTGAAATTAAAAATGTTTTTCTCCGTGATGCGTCCAAAATATTAAATATGTTTTTTTAAAGAAAGCGAAAAAGAAAAAAAAATTATTGAATTAATGATACAGATATTGTAAAAGATTATAGAAATATGCCATTAAGTTGGGATTTCAATGCATATCCTGTCTAAATTCAATCAGGTTTACTATAAATAAAGAAGATTTGTTGAATAAAATGATTTAGATATTACAAAAGATTATAGAAACATTTGCGTTGCATTTATTTTTTTTCGAAAATATCCCATTTTATATTTATTTTATTTTATCCAGTCACGTGCTAAAAGTATTATTTCTTTAGATTTATTTTGCGATGGTAGTTTTTTTTTATTTGAACTTCTGGCATTCTTTTATTTTATCCAGTCACGTGCTAAAAACATGGTTAAAATATTTCTTTAAAAATTCGTTAAAATAGAAGCTTACGTTATAAATTGAAAAATCTGATACCGTTAGAAAGCTAATTTTTTATCTTTAAAAATTTATGTTTGTGCAATAATATTTTCGGAAGTTATAGCGGAAAAACGTCGAAATTTCGCTTAAATTTTAATTAATTCAAATTCTAATTAAAATTTCAAAAAAAGGGCTCCGAGGTGCACATTCCCAACCTCCAAGGTATACATGTACCAAATTTGGTAGTTGTAGGTCCAACGGTCTGACCTGTAGAGTGCCAACACACACACACACACACATTAAGCTTTATTATAAGTATAGATATAGATGGAAGAGGTGATTTAATTCTAAACTCTGCTTAGCAACCTTAATTCACCATTAAGAAATGCGAAAATAAACCGCCATGACAGCAGTGAGAATTAAGGTTGTGTCTCAAGGGACATACTAATAAAAAAATCACAGGTCATGGTACCTTTCTTATAGAAAATACATCCTGTCATTGGAAGGAGGTAGTTAACCACCAAAATTTCCATACTCGCCCTTGTGACGAGAACCAATCACCTTGCCGGAACCATCTCATCCTCATTTCTAAAGTGCCTTGAGTGGCAACGGTTTAATTATAAGAAAGTTTCAAGACGGAAAATTTTTAATGCTCGTTTTTGTCACCTTTTAAGTTCCAAACGCACTTAAGATAGTTTTTAAAGTGTCAATTTATTATATAAATTTTACTATCGATAAAATATCAAAGGTTTAATTTTCTAATTTTTTTAGCATTCAGGTCATTTCAGAATAAGATATACGTGAACATTTTTCCAAATAAACAAAAATTCTTTTCTAAATATCCCGAATATTCAATTACAAATATAAGAATTGTTAGATAATTCAAAACCAAATAATTCCTTTACAGAATATTCATCAAAATGTATAGAAAGGCTCTAAGGATTAGCGAAAATATTATGACTCGAACCTATAAATACCTTCTTAGCCTACCTTCTTTTCCTAGATCTTTGAAAGCTGCACCTACCTTTTCTAGATCTGTTTACGCAAGAAAACAGCATTTTCTGTTTCTGTTATCTAGATATAAGCTTCATTAATAGATAATTGCATTCTTGAAGGGCAGATGTATTTTTTCTAATGACATTCGCTGCTGCGTCTGTGCTTCTAGAAATACCAAACGATGTAATGTTGTATGTATGGTTATCTTCTAACAATTCGAAATAGAGATTTTAACGAGTCTCTACGTTTTTTACTTCTTTGAGTTCGAAAAACTCATTTTTTGGTAAATATCCGTCTGCTTGTCTGTCTGTCAAAAGATGATTCAAAAACGATTTGAACTGATCGGTTGATATTTGGTAGACGGTTTTAGTTGCATTTGCAGATTTCTATTAATTTTTGAGTAAAATCTTATCAGTAGAAGTAATTCCGTCTGTTCGAATGTAAGTTGACAAGACAATTACAAAAAGAAGAGAGCTTGATAAATGTAATTCAGTACACAAAATTACCATCTATAATGTAGGCAGTTATTAAAATTTGAGTCCGATCCATCAAAAGGTTGACTGTATATCGATATGTACTTTTAAAAACATGTAAACACGATAGCTAAAAAATACAATAACTTAAACATATCAAATTTGAAATTCGATTTTTTGATTCAAGCACAGTTTTGTATCGAATTTTGATTTGAAATGAGAAAACTTATTTAAATATAAAATATAAATTCTGTTTTTGAATACTATTGATAGATGTCAGAAATTAATCGCAGAAACTTTCATCTATGTTGAAAAAGTATGTTCAGTAAAACATTCTTAATTCAAGTCAGAAGTTAATATTTTGTTATTATTGTATGCCAATACTATTCAAGGCGTTCTCTAGAGTGGCAAGTTTGTTAGAAAGAGGATGCGAGAAAGTTTTGGGGAGGCCACGCCCACTTGTTATTTGGTTTGAATATCACAAATCATCACGATGAAATGTTTTTAGTTATCTTTTAAAAATATTAATATACCAGCTGATTTTTAAACTTTAGCATAGTAACATTTCCTTTTATACCCAAAAAGGACTTATGTCTTTGTTGAAATGTTAAAATTAAATGATTAATGAAATGCTTAAATAGATAAAGCAATAGCAATACAATATTGAAAACTCATCTACAATTCAAGTTAAAATATTTAATTTTAAAAATTAGTTATTGTCAATCCTTAGTTTATCATTTTGATAATTGTTATGAAAATATGTAGTTTTAATGACTTTTAAAAAGACTAAAATCTATTGTTCTTGTATAATTAAAACAGTTGGTAAAAAAAAAGCGCAAAGGAGGTGTTTATTACTTGATATTGCATTGTCTGTAATTTAATTTTTTTCTCAATTAAAATTTGAAAAACAAAACTTGTTTCAACATAAATGATATTGCTATGTTAGAAGTCTGTGAAAATAGCTTATACTTTGATACTGTATTTACTTTCGTAGATTGTGCATCGGTAGAGAAAGATATTGAAATGCATGATTGAAAAACTGGTTTGGTATCCAAGTCGTGTAGATGTGGCGCCATCTATTAGAAATTTGAAGAGACATTCAATGTTACACTACAAAATTAAATTTTTAATAAACAATATGTTTTATCTTCTTAATTTAACTAATAAAATTTCTATGTGTTATAGACTTAAAGTTGTTGAGAAAAAAAATTGATTACAAAAATATCATAAATAAAATTATTTAAAGAAAACATTGGGATTTTTGCATAACGATTTATTTAACAAAAACATTGTGATTTTTGCATAACGAATTATTTAAAGAAAATATTGCAATTTTAGCTTAAGAATTTTTTAAAGCAATATTGTAATTTTCACGTAAGATTTATTTTCAAAAATTGTGGTTTAGCCAGATTTTTTTAGGGAACAGGGCTTGACTTCCAGTTTTAAATTTTTCACAAAAAAGGATCTTCTTCCAAGATTTTTACAATTTATTTCGTTGATATTCGAAACAAAGTGGTTAGAAAACTTTTCAACACAGGGTTCACCCCGTTACATCATCTACGTACTCATGATAAATCACATTATGAATATGATTTTCCCCAAAGTGACATAGAAAAAATTAACATGCTCTAACATGCCGAATACATATTATTCTTGGTGTCTGAATAATTCATGAATTTTTTTATCAGAAAATAATATATTTGAGATATACCAAAAAATTCCATAAACTATTCTTCATAAAAAAAAAAAGTGGTGCAGTTAAAAGATATATCGTATATATGTTTAAATTTTTACAAACATTTCATAAATGTAACCCATATTCCACGTAAACTATGGTATTGTATTATAAACTGAGTATGTTGGAATTCTGTGAAATCAACAATTGTCAAAGAAGTTCCTTAGTTTGAATTAAAAAATAAAATTCATTCTAGTATTCATTTGTGTTCTTAATTCCGTATTTCTGCATTTTGAGACGAATTTGGTATCAACTAGGAATTTTATCTCTAAATAAAGTATCATCCATAAATCTTGTAATACCATCGTTTGTAACAGGTCTTTAAACCTAACTTTAAAATATTTGCATAAAACTTTAGCTATTACTTGCTTATTTAAATAATAAATCTTACTAGTAAATTAATTTTGATTTAATATATCATACCAGCCAATTAATATTAAATTGGACGTGCTAAAATGTATTCTCATCAATATTCGCTGATTAATCAATATTTTTAAAGAATGAAATTTCGAGATTCATTACTGAATATCCGCATTTGCATGGTACTTTAGAAGCGAAAGCATATTGCATTCCATCTATCAAAATATCTAATTAATATTCCGGATTTAACTGAAGTCTTTTAATTGTAATTGTTTGATATTTTCAGTAAAATATGGTAAATTTAATTAAATATCGCGCTTTAGCTCATATCAGAAGCATAATTTTGATGTTTTACTCTTTTGAAGTGTCTGAAAATCCATAAAACAACGTACAGACTACAAAATTTGAAAATTTCTAAAGAATTCCAAAAAGCATGATCACATGAAAACTATTACTACTCTAAACTTTATGTTCTAATAAATACTCTTTCTTTTGAAACATTTATTATATTATTTCTTCAAATTCCATCCGTTTTATTTTTCAGAAGTTTGTCAAAAAAATCTGAAATTAAATTTTCATGCTCAGTTTTAAATATTCAAGTTGATCTTTCCCATTTAATAATTAAAATTACATGGAAGTTTACTTTTGAGCTGTTCTTAACAATCCCAGAATGAATGATCACATGAAAACAATTATTACCCTAATTATCATTATGAAACGTTTACTAAATAATTAAAAATTAAAGAAAATTCGTCATTTATACTGTTTTTCCTAATAATTCCAGTATGAATGATCTCATTAAAACTATAGCTAACCAAATTATTACTAAGAAGCTATAACTAAATAATTCAAAATTACAGGGAACTTTGTCTTCTCTACTATTTTTCTTAAAAATACCAGAATGAATATTCACTTAAAATCTATTACTACTAATCTAAAATTAATGTTCAAATAAATGTTCCTTTCTTAACATATTAATTAAATTTTTGCTACAAATTACCTCGCACTAATTTTTTAGGAACTCATGAAAATAAAATTATGAAACAAAACCTCTACTCATATCTTCAATCTTAATAATTTAGATTTATCTTTCCCATTAGATGTTACAAAATTACATGATAGTTTATTTTTTACATTCTTCTTCGTAATAATTATAGAATTTTCACTTGAAAACTATTACTAAACTAAATTTAATGCTACAATAAATGTTCCCTTTTTTAGATTAGCTAAGCCTAGTTAATTTTTCAAACATTTTTAAAAATAAAAATTCGAAACAAACGTCTAGTCATATCTTCATTCTTAATAATGAATTTTTTTCTTTACCATTACATAATTTAAAATTATACACAGGATTCTCTTTGGATTGTTTTTCTTCATTATTTTTGAATGAATGATAACATGAGCATTATTGAAACTAAAATTTAATTCTCACATAAATATTCCTTTCTTAATAAATTAAACTCATTATTGATCCAAATTTTATCTGGTTAATTTTTTAGACGCTTATGGAGATAAAAGTCCGAAATAATACTTCATCTGATACCTTCAGTCTCAAATTTATCTTCTCCATTGAATGAATCAAAATTGCATTTGTGTTTTGTATTGCTTATCTTAATAATTCCAGAATTAAAGTTAAAATGAAACCTAAATTTACATTATTGCTCACCTGGAGCATTTTGTTGTGTCATTGCACTGTTTTTCTTAATACTTCTGGAATTAATGTGAAAACAATTACTAACCTAAATTTAATGTTCATATAAACATACCTTTTTTAAAATATTGATTAGATTATTGCGACAAATTACAAATGGATTATTTTTTAGATGTTTATAAAATTAAAAATTTGAGAAAAAAACTTCTAATAATATCCTTAATTTCAACAATTTAAGTTTATCTTTCCAATTGAATAATTCAAAATTACATGGAAGTTTGTTACATACTTTTCTTCATAATTCCAGAAGGAATGAGCGCATGAAAACTATTTCTAACATAATTATTATTAAGAAATTATTACCAAATAATTCAAAATTATACACGATAATTTGTATTTTACTGCATTTTTATTTGTGTATTGTACTGTGTTTTTTAATAATTCCAAAATTAATAATTACATGAAAACTTACTTATCACAATTTAATGTTTATAAATGCTCTTTTCTTAAAATATTATTTCAAATATTACCCAAAATTGAATCTGGGTAATTTTTCAAACATTTCTTAAAATAAAAATCTGGAAAAAACTAGTAATATTTCAGTTTTAATAATTTATTTTTTTCCATTAAATAATTCAAAATTACAAGGAAGTTTGTCTTTTGTATTATTTATCATAATAATACCGGAATAAATGATTACATGAAAATTACTACTAAATTAATTAATATTTAAAAATCATTACCAAATAATTCAAAATTACGCTGAACAATTTGTCTTTTAGTTTAAATTTATTTGTCTTTAATACTGTTTTTCTTAATAATTCCAGAATGAATTATCACATTAAACCTTGCATATTAGTAAACTAAATTTAATGTTCAAATAATTTTTTCATTTATAATAAATTAAGTAAATTAGTGCGCCAAATTAAATCTTTCTAATTTTGTAAAGCTTATGAAAATAAAATTCCGAAACACGTTTTCTACATAATTTAAGTTTATTTTTTTCCATTAGATTTATTTAATATATTATTAAAAATAAAATGTTGTTTATAACTTCATGAATTCAAAAATCTTTTCTTATCTTTTCAATCCAGAAATAGAATCCCTCAACAATAACGGAAACTTGATAATTAACACCAGCTTGAATAATTAATCTAAATTCTCGAAATATCCCACGAAATAATTCACTACACGGATGCTTCAGTAATGCATTTCTCGTTTCACCTTGTATAATCTTTTCATTCTTTAACAAGGAATCGTGCAAGAGACAAGAAAAGAAGAAAAAGGAGCTCAAACTTTATAAAAGCTTTGAATTCCTACTCGAAGATTTCGCTAATTGCTGGTACAATGGAGTGTGAAACTTTCCACGGTCCTCCGTTTTGCTGATTTAAATGCGTTCCTTTCGAATTGAATCAGGTTGCAGAGTTTTCAAGCTGTGTTTGATTTCAAATGGATTTTAAATTTTATCCGACAGTGTACTCTTCTTTGAAAGCACGTGCAGGTTTTAATTTTGGAACTCGAAAGTAGTTTTCCTTTGATACAAAGTTGTCTTAATTTGGTTTAGAGAAATAGAACTTTAAGAATGGCACCGGTATAAGTCATTCATCTATAAAAGTTAGTGAATTTTGCTAGAAATTTTAAATAAGAGTTTGATTATATTGAATGGTTCACCACAGTTTCACTAATTCGAATGTTTGAATGAGAATATTTCAATATAAGATTTATTGTATTTTAACATCATAGAATTTTCCCAACCATTCTGATATTAATGGAGATCTTTTTAATGCAAACATATATTTATTATGTGATGTATATTTATCATTTATTAAAACTTAAGAATCTTTTAAATTGAATTAAATTGGTATGAATAATTTATCATCAGGCCATTTATAAAAGTTAGTGGATGTTGATGAAAGTTTTAAATAAATATTGAATTATATTGAAAGGTTAATAGCAAATTCGTAAATTAGAATATTAGACTAAGTATGTTTCGATATTAGATCATTTATAAATTTTTCTCACTTTTCAAAACTACGTTATATGTGTGTGTGATTTATTTATTAATTTTATATACTTTTTAGTGAAAAATATATAAAACTTCATTTTCCATTAGTATTTTATCAGAAAATATATAGTATATTGAATAGAAATACAATTTTTTCTGTGTGTAAAGCAAATATTTTAATTTCGCATTAATAAAATCATATTCTCCAAGGAACACTTAGTATATGGGGATAAAAGTTTTCCGACATGGTGGTTGATTCTTGCCATCTAGGTACAAAAATGGTGTAGGTTTGGCTACCTCTTTCTAACGATGAAACATGCTTCCTATGAGAGAGATTGTACCATAGTCGGTGAAGGCCTTTTGGACACACCCATTCATTTTGTCAATGCTATCTTGGAGACTGATTATTCAGATTTCTTTCCCATTTATATCATCGTGTGTCGTAGAATTTGAGTATTATTTATTAAATCATTATAAACAGAATGCACTCTATAACAAATTCAATACACTCATCACAATTTAAGCAGAACCCTTATTTAGAAAAGTAGTAAAATGTTAAAATTAAAATTGAACAAAAAATTTGCTTGGATAGTTACCGTTTTTAATATAATAACTGGCCTTATTAAAAGATTAATTTGGTTGACAGAATTGAGCAATGAAATAACAATAACTGCAACATCGTAACAAGAAAATTATATGCCTAAATTATCTTGCCGATAAGAATAATAAATTCAAGGAAATGTTTGTACTATAAAAATTAAAAAGTGAAGTTAATCGACTACCGATTAACTTCCTATTTTCTATCTGAATCGTTTATCCAATCATGTTCACCGACAAATTAAGAACCTAAATCCTAGAAATAGAATAATTTCCACCTCTCAAAGAATTATTAATACGTGAGCAGTAATCTTTGTAACTTTTAATAAAAATTTATCAACCAATATATTTAAAAATTCTTTAAATAGACTGTATGCAAGGTGCAAAAAATTAACTTTTCTGAGCGGTCGCCTTGGTTGAGATCAATCGATATTTTTAATAACTTCCAGCTGAAATCCTGCTGACTTCCTCCACGGTTATTGTGAAAGAGGGAAATTTGTTTGCCTAAAAGATCCATAAAATGAAACGTTAAACCAGGGATTAAGTAAGGACACTGTGGTAAAAATAGTATTTTATGGCAAGCAATTCCTCTCATAAGTTCCAGTGAAAGAATTTAATTATTATTAAGTGGTGGATTTTCTCCTTCCTTTATATATGGCAAAATTTTGCCCAAGAAATAACTGTGACCTTTACTACGAGTTTTCGGTGAAGTTATAGTACTGAATTGGAGTGTTTCTGTTAACAATCTGGTTACTTCAGTGATACCAGCTATCACAAAAATTTTAAATTTTTATTAGTAAATAAATACAGATATTTCTATCATGTGTGAACATGATGTTGTTTCGGTTTGAAATATTTTGAAGCCTCGAAATGCTTAGGCAACAAATTAGTGATTGATTGTTTTTGAGGTATCCATTTTTCGATTTTAGTGTTTTTAGAAAATAATGCAGAAGGTTGTCACATTTGCAGAATTATGACCAACTAAAGTTACAGCTTGATTTCCAATTATTCATTCTCCGAAATCTTACGAATTGCCTTAATTAGATAAAGTCATTAACCAGTTTAAAAGAATCGTGAGACTATCAGATTGCACATGCGTCGATATTTAGAAGAAAAAAATTCCCCCACTTAAAAATTGGTCGATCTCCCAAACTTTGTTTGCCAGCTAGAAAAAAAATTGAAAATGAAAGTTTAAAAAAGTTATCATTATACAGGGTCGTTCAAAAACCTTGACCGTGACTTTTATTCCTCAAATATTGATCATAGACATGCGATGTAAGTTGTAAAGTTGCGTAAAAAAAGATGCAAAGGGTTATGAAGTCGATTAAATTACTCAACGGATTAAACTTTTAAAAAATTCAAAATTCAAAATTTTAATACAATCTCTGTACAAAAAAAATTCCAATAATTAATATGTGCCCCATCCTCTCATAAAGCTAGTCACGAAATTTCAATATTCTGTCACAAAAAGTCTCAGAGATATGAAACTACATAATTGCTAAGCCACTTTCCGATGTCTAGATATGAGTTTGTACAAAGGAAAAATCAAGCAGGATGTTCGTGTTTTAGGGGTCGTACACAAATTAACATAGAGAGTAATTATTCAATTAATAAATAGTAATTTTGCTATTTATTGGTTCAAAAGTATTAAAAATGTATAGAAATAATAATTTAAAGGAAGAATACATAAAGAAATATTATTTAAAGGAAGTATTACATAAAGAAAGATTATTTAAAGGAAGTATTACATAAAGAAAGATTATTTAAAGGAAAGATTGCATTAGGTTTTTTTTACGAGTTCATTGACTGTACTATTTTTAAGTAATATTCTGTAATTCATGGTAAAAAAAAAGTAAGTAATTTTCAGGAAACGTAGATTTTAAAATTCATATTTAAAACTAAAAATATGAAGAATAATTTATTTCCTTACTATCCGCTCCTGAGTCGCGTCATCTGCACTGAAGCTGTAAACAGTTGCATTTTAATTTGTGACTGACCCTTTGCCAGCTTTGTTTTAACATATCTTTGAGAATTGTCATGATAAAATTCTGAAATTTTGTATATGACCTGATTAGAGAATGGGGTACATTTTATTCTGTGGGAATGGGAACATTATTGTACGGATATCGTATAAAAATTTAAATTTTGTATTTTTTAAAGTTTAATCCCTTGAAAATTTTAAGTTACTTCATAACATTCTGCACCTTTTTTAAGAAGATTTGTAATTTATAGTATATGCTTATGATCAATTATTAAAAAGTAAAAGCCACTATCAAAGTTTTTGAGACATCCTGTATATATACCTATATATAGAGAGGGATAAAGAACCAATAAATATGTCTCGTGATTGTTTCAAACATGCAGGTATATATATATATATATATATATATATATATATATTCCGTCCTTGCATAGTGATAACGCACCTTCCCAGCTATTTGGGCTCCCAGGGTTCAGGCAGGGTTGCTCTTCATCTGTGTTCTATCTGTAAGTTGCGTGAATGAGCAGCCCCTCCCCTTCCCGTCAATAAGGGTTGTTTAAGCGAATGGATCGTCTGAGTAGTTAAGACACACTGTTGGCCCTAGATGGCACTAATGAAACAAGAGACACTCTCTCGACTTAAAACCGTTGATCTCTTTACCGGGCATGCCTATGTCAGGTGCCATAAGAAAAACAACATTTACAATTTAGCATCTTTTTTTTCTGATTCGTTAGGATTTAGAGCTATCATCTTTACATACACATGACCTAACATATGGAAAAAGCTTCTAAAAATTTTAAACCCTTATTAAATAAATATCTTCCATGTTAATGTAAAGATTATTTTATCAAATTCACTTGTCTAGCATGGTTTCTTGTTTAATTATCGGGATGACAAATTTAGAAATATAATTCCAAAATCAATTTTTCTGGATGTGAAAAGTTCGGTTTTTGCGAAGCATGGTATTTGATTTTATCTTTTCACTACCAAAACAATTCTCTTTTCGAGGGCCTTCTGCTTTCGAAAATCCCGCATGTTAACCTTTTTTGTTTCTTTTTTTAAATATTGGTTTTAATTACCATACAAGAGCATTCATCTCACTTTATAGTACCATACCTTAAATCATTGTTAGCTTATTCATGACTCCCAAATTTAAGCTTTTAGATATTTGGACTTAGTAAATATTCCATGTTTTGATTCAAATTCATGCAAATATTTTAATTCCAAGAATGTGGTTCAGCTTAACCAAAGATTGCTTTTATGATACAAAAACAAACTCAACTCAATTCTTTTCTTTACTTTTGTATAGTACAAAATAAAAACGATTATAAAATACATAAATTTTTCGGAGCGTTTCGGGTCAGGAAGCTGACATATCAAACATCCAAAGTGATCAAAATCTGGTAGCTTTTTTTCTTTTTTCTTAACTAAAACCATTCTTTTTTAAAAACTTTTGAATTGCAGAAAATAAAAATATTTATAACAGTCAACACACAGCTCTTTAAATAATTAGCAGCATTCCGAGAAAGGAATATGAATGCAACATTTAAAGTTATTTCTTCATTTAATTACGTTTTCCACATTTCATAACATAATACTTTCTTCAAAATTAAATAGGTTTATGTCTTAATTAAAAAATAATTTATTGTCCAATGTTTTCTTATTTGTTTAACTAGAAACGTTGCTATAAAATTTTTATGGTACGTGCCCAACATTCTTTTTCCATCGTAGCAATTAAAAGCAAACTTTATGGGGCTGTTAATTTTATTCCCTAATAGGAAGGGATATAATTGTTTTTTAAAATTTAGTTTGTTAAAAAATTAAATAGTTTTTCGAGTATTTCTCAAACGAATGATTCAAAGGAATTCCTCAGTGAAAGAGGCAATTTAAAATCTGTCTATTCTGCTATAATTTTCAATTGAATTCACTTTAGGATTTAAAGTTTTTCAAGCGTTGAATTCAAAGAATTTAATGTTACATAGCGGAATAATCCTTAAACCTTTACAAGAAAACCAATTACTTTCATTTGGTTAGAAAAATAAAGATTTTCTTTGCCTGAATGATTCGAGAAAATTTAATTTCGAATCTAAGCAATGAAGAAATTTATTTAAAAAATTCAAACGTTAGTTGTTGTTTTTTTTTACATTTTTGAAATATCAATATATGGCAACCATGATAGCAAGCTAAAGCATTACAATCTTCACACATCTTTATTTTACTGTCCCTATCAAAATATATAATACCTTCATGGTATATAAGAACAGGGGTAAATAATTTCTCTCTAATCTGCCCTTCTTCTACGCTGTGAACGTACATGTCCTATCCACGCCTCTTCTAAACAAATTATGCCACCAGGGAGAGATTGAAACGAAGATTTTTTAAAAATGCAAAGTGTCTTCACTGTGACTTCGACTTATTTTTATTGTTATTTCTTCACAGTCATAATTTGTACTTAAAAAAGTGGCAGAGGATGCGACAAAAGCAAAAGGAACAGACATTTTCCCTTCAGTGCTTTTACCATGAAATTTTGATTGGGATTTATTTGACATGTGCCAACATGTTAAAGAAAATTTTATATATCTTTAAAAGAATGTGGTAAGTATTAAGAACTTTTATCCATTCACTTGGAGGGTGAGAAAATGTTGAAGTTGGTAATGTTATAAAATGCGTGTAGAATTAATTAAACAAAAAATTGAAATTGTATAAGAATTTTTGTAAAATCACATACTTTTCGAAGAAAATATTTAAGATATGAATCACATGCTGATTACATATGAGTTTTTTTCCATATTATCTTCATATGAATAGTCAAATAAAAAAAACTTAGATATGCTTAGTTATTCAATTAGTTATTATAACAATTGTATTGTTGCAATAGGAAGTAAGTTGAACACAATCATGTTCAGATACTGTGATATAGCCCCATCTCCGAAAATTTTGAGGCATTAGTATCGTTCTATGGCAACAATGTAGTATCACAAAAATTTATGAGATGGTGCTGACATAGTCAGCAAGAGAACAGATAGAAAAAAATTTTAATAGTTATAAAAAATGTATTTTGTGTGTGTGTGTAAAACTGCGTTATTTCAAAAAAGGCACTTGTATTGATAAACTTAAGAAACAAATCCTTATCTTAATATAAAATTTGATCGAAATCGTAAGAGCCGTTTCCGAGATACACGAAATAAATAAATTTATATGTATAGAGGAATTATTTGTATAAATACAGAAGATATACGAGATATTTAATTGTGAAATAATGAGATTACACAAATGAAACATGTAACAACTTGTGAACAATGCTTTATTTCTTTTCTTGCAAGTGAAAGAGCAAAACATGATGAAAGCTCATCAAAACTACATAACGTGAAATGCGTATACTGTTGGGAAACAACAAAGAAAATCTGTACAATACACTTCCCTCGTAATTGCAAAAATCTACATATTATGTACATATTATGAATCTCTAGTGCATATTATGCACCATTCCCATTATTAATGCATTATTCATCATTAAGTGCAGAACAATATGCATCAAATACAATTTTCAGTAACGAAATGTATAGGTAAATTTTTGTCATCATATGTTTTAATTACAAATTATACATTCTTTGATGACTATGCTGATAAGACGTATGCTTTGGCACTCAACGATTTCACGAATAATAAAGACTAGCTACTTAGAAACATGGAAAGACTAGCATGTTAATCCCAAACTTGACTTACTCAAATTTGAAATACAATTTATTTCTGTCAACTACAAATTTGACTTAATAAAAACAGGAATCCAATTCAATTCTGTTAGTGACAAACTTGATTAATCAAGACTAAAATCCAGTTTATAATCTCTTAATTGCAAATTTGACTTGATAAAAACAGGAACCCCATTTATTTATGTTAATGACAAACATGATTAATCAAAATTGAAATTTAGTTTATAATCTTTTAATGGCAAATTTGACTTAATTAAGTTTAAAATACAACTTATTTATGTTAATTACAAATTTGACTTGCTAAAAATTGGAGAACAATTTATTTCTGTTGATAGCAAATATAGTTAATCAAGATTAAAATTCAATTTATTTCTTTTAATAGCAAATTTGACTTAATCAGAGTTGAAATTCAATTTGCTCCTGTTCAATGCAAATTTTACTTTAAACTCAATTTGATGCTATTATTAACAAACACAATTTAATCAGATTCTGAATTCATTTTTAGTATGTTAATTTCCGACGAAAGTTTATTTTGTTATATCGATGTGAATCTTATTTTTAATATCTTGTTGATATAACAAAAATTTTCTTAATTCGAGATTAAAATTTAAATTGAATCTTAATTGCAAACCTGATTTTATAATATTCTAAATTCAATTTTATTGCATTAATTACTACATAGAGTTTATTTTTTTATTTTAAAGGTGTGTGTCTTATTTTTAAACGGTAGTTGATTTGAAAAAAACTCTAAACATCAAAAGGTGATTTTTTTGCAATAATAAAATAAGCACCGGTATTAAAAAATCTCAAAATATCAAGAATATAAATTTATGTATCTAAAATTTCGATTAGTATTGCAATAAAAGACATTTCACATACTCTTATTATAAAATCTTTAAATATACCGGTTTTGGATTTCATAACCGTATTATATATCGTTAATAAACTTAATCTAAAAAAGAAATTTTTATTCAGGTTAGTGTATTTAACAAAAATAACAATCTCCAATTTATGATGAATTTGATATTGTAAATTGAAATTGTTCAAATAACTGTTCAAAAGAAAATAGCTACTGTAGAAAAGAAAAAAATAACTATTGAAAACAAAATAATGAGTGTTGATTATAACTTTTGAAAAGAAAACAGTAGCTGTTTACAATAATTGTTGACAATAAATATCTGATAAAACCTACTGTTGAAAAGAAAACATTTTTGATCCGTTTATGATATGAACGCGTAGTTGCATCAATTATACAAACTTCATGTAAAATATTTCAGTATGCAATATAATGCGTTTTTATCAATATTGCCGTGTGTTTAGAAATTTTCAACTGCAGAATCTAACAGTTTTTTTTAATTTTTAAAAAATACAATTTTTAGTGTTGAACTTTAGGAGAAATTATTTCAGAAAAATAGTAAAAGGATTGCATAGTGCCAGGGTAATTACAGTGCGGAATAGAAATGATTTTTTATTTAACGAATATGATGATACATTTTATTAATATTTATTTAAATAACTTGAGTTAAAGGAATAATATGTGTGGTAAAAATTTGCAAAAAATATGTAAAAATTATTAAAGATCTGAAATATAAATTACAATTATTATAATTATTTTAAAAAAAATTATACTCAAAAATTATTGTTAATTATAATAAAGATAATTGATTAAAAAGTCCAGAATCTAATTTAATCTTTAAAAATGTCCTATGCTTCATAGCAAAGGATTTAGCTCTAAAAAAGCAACATTTACAAGAAATGGTTTTCAAAAAAACGGATAATTGCTTTTACCAATTTTGAATCATAATATATAGAAGTAGCATGATACTAATTATCAAAATTAGTATCATAATGATGCTAATCTTGTGATTAAATAATTCATCCAATAATTCCAAATAAAAATTATTGCTTTGAAAGAACGATAGGGCTCATTTTTAAAGCAAAGTAAGCAATGATATGGTATTTATTTGCTAAGTCATCATAACAGTAATAAAAAAATATATAAAATGCCACATTTTGTTCTAAAAGTTTTATATTTTATCACAACGTGGAATAGCATAACTATAGATGAATAGCCTGTAATTAGTATTAAGTCAAATTTGCATTGTAAATAAAAAATGAAATGGTTTGCTGGTGAAACTAAATATTTAGGATGATATAAAATGCAAAACTATGAAGGTTAAACAAAAAATGTGAAAAGGTTAAGTATTAACACTAAATTTGTGAATTTCCAAAAGTAACCAAATAATTATTCCTGAAAACAACTAATATTGTACAATACTGAATCTTTATAGTTTTAAATATTCTTAAAACAATACTGTAATAATATTTCAAGTAGAGAAACAAAAGATTTTTAAATATGTTTTCCCATAAAAAAGCAGAGCATAAACAAGATTAATGATTTTTCGATATGAATGAAAAATAATAATAAAAGGCTTCAAATACATGAAATAACTGTACAAAATAATGAAAGTTTGTCACAAATAAACAATAAAAAACAAAACATTATTTGTAAGCAAAATTTACAAATAATTTCTTTCATAACAAAAAAGAATTTTCAAACGAAGAAAAACAATAACTGTTGATATGAGCATTAGATCAAAAATACGGTTGGAAAATATATAATGAAACATTTTTTCGTTCCTGTATTATTAGATTTTATCATTTATTTTTAAAAATTTATTATTTTTTAACTTTGTTTCAATAATATTTATTAATTGCAATAATTCCATGACTCTTATTAAAAAATGGATAAAATTAATTCTATGTTTCCAGATGTTACTAACATTGAAGGAAGAATTGATTAAAATTAATTAAAATGAATTGTTGAGTTAAATTTTTCTTAAAATTAAAAAAAATAGTGAAAACAAAGTTTCTGATCTAAATTTTCTTTTGAATTTGAAGCAAAATTACGTGATGATTAGAATTACCGTCTTAAACAATACATTTGAAATACAGCGTAAAATGTAATCAATAGAAATAATAAATTATAAACAGTTTCAGTTATTAAATAGGATTAAACTTCATCAAGTAATCTTTATATATTCTCATAAGCAGCAAAGTATAAATGCAAAACTTTTACATAATTGACAAATGGTTGCAATGGTTCTGATCAATTTTTGTATTGAATTAATAACCACACTAGAAGTTTCACTTTACTCCTAAAAAAAAACTAATTTTAAATAAAATTCAAATTTCTATTTAAACATCACATGCAGCTTATAACAAAACATTTGATCTATACATTTATTCAGTGATAAAAATGCTCACATAAAAATGAACACAAGTTTCAAATAATGTTGAAAAATAAAAGAGCTAAGGTTTTCTGCCAAAACTTGATTGCACCTTCAGAAATTCTATATATAAATATTCGATTCATGCGTCTTCCAATTACCGAAATTGAAAGTAACGTATTTTAGTTCATTCTATTGAACTGATTGCACTGAATTTGTCTCTTGTCCAGAAACTTCACCTGATTTTGGCGTACAATAAAACCGCTTGTGTGCGAGAAAATTTGAAAGGTAATTGAAAGATATGTCACAAGATTTACAATATTTTGGCCCCGCTTTAGAATTAAAATTCCCCGATGGACATTGTCCTTCTTCAGATAGTGGCCTCTTGACGCCTTTCGACGCCGTGGCACTCTCTGTAGACGGTGATTTAGGTGGTGGTGACACCGTTTCAGTTTTTAACATTAAGGCCTTGTCCTCCACTCTCAATTGTTGTTCAGTTTTGTTCAAAATACCATTAACCATAGGTTTCACATCAACACTTGACGAGCTGTTACTATGTTCGGTATTACTGGCACTCAGAAATGAGTCGTGAGGAGTCACACGACTTATAGGTTCGTTTGAATCATTTTGTTTCGAAGAAGGAGGTTCAATGCTTGGTCGACTATTAACGATATTGGACATTGTTTGTGTGGATACTAAATCCTTGTGTACCAGTTTTACATGTCTTACAACATTTCCTTTATATGATGACGAATACCCACAAATCTGGCACCAATGAGTTGTATCCCCTGTAGCAATTGTATCATCCGGTACAGCCTTAATAGCCACTACTTCTGCTGGAAGTATGGCGGGTGGAAGACCAGCAACTGGACTGACAGCCATGGATGCTTCTCCTTGAGGTGGTTCTGTGGTTATTACCGATTTGATTCTGTCCAGGTTCATTCGAGAGGCAGGCGATTTTCGACTGGCACATCCTATTTCCGCACCACCTTCATCCATGCATAAGATGTAAGCCTCTTCCGGTGTGGAGCTGTTTTTGTCAAGGTGGATTCTAATGTGAGTCCTCATTCCTCTCAATGTGTGACCTTTATATCCACACAAAGAACATCTGAAAGATTTAATGCCAGTGTGAGTTACCAAATGCCTCTGAGCAGCACTTAGTGTAGGACAATAAACATCACAGTAGGGGCATTTCCTTTGCACTACACAGGGGTGTTGTCTGAGTAACTCTTCGGTGGGGTAGGCATTCTTGCACTTGCCGCACTTGAACTCGTGGGTATTTCGAGAGAAAGAAGGAATCAAGGCAACTGGATGAGGCACATTCATATCCCTTTTTGGACAATAGTATTGCTGATGAGCTCTGAGGTTGTCGATGGAGGTGTACTTGATTCCACAAGCCATGCAGTAAAACTGAAGCATAGCAGCACTCGGCTGTTGACTAGGAGAGGTTTCTCGTGGTTCGGCAATCTCTGGAACTGGCGGTGTTCTAGCGTTGTTTACTCTAGGTGACGAAATAGGACTTTTCTGGGAAATTCGAGGCGCTGTAAAAAAAGAAAAAAAAAATCAATAAATTTGCAGAAAGAAAACCCTAGCAAAATGTAAGTTAGATGTTAAGGATATACTGTATAACAAAAGTTGTAAATTTGTTGTGTACTTGTGATTTCCAGAGATTCGATTCAACTATGTTAAAAATAATAACTCAATTAAAAATAAATTGTGAGATAAAAATAATACGAAATATTATTTTAAACCATTGCAATGGCTTTAATATTATTTTAAATTATTTATTATTTAATATTATTAAAAAATTTTAAACCCAGGGTTTTATTAATTTTTACAAAGTAGATCAAGGTAATTTTGAAACAAATATTTTAACCCATTATTAGCCATGATTTCCATTTGGGGATTTTTCAATTTTAAGAACACTTCTCCTCCAAAAACATATCTATTACGCTTGACAGATTATTTTCTTTCTCTCTCTCTCTCTCTCTCTATATATATATATATATATATCAGTCAATAGAGTGAATAGTAGAAAGCGTGTATTTTGTGCTTCGTTTATTAATAAAAAGTAACAAGTTTTTGTAAGTTGAACGGGAAAGAATTAACATGTTAGAATTATTATTTTTTGACTTTGTTTTTATGCCATAATGGAAAATTATACATAAATATGTAATTTAGATATTATTCCAATGATATGTTACTTATTTAGACTTTTTATCTTTATTAGAATTGTTTTATTAATCATTTAATAATGAACAAAAATAGAAAATATTTTCATAACAAAACATAATTTGAATGTACTTATACTTTTACATAATTTTTTATGCAAATGCATATATGAATTATCTCGCCAAATATTTCAAAACAAGGACTGTTAATGGGTTAACAATGGTATGCGTACTCCTCTTTTAATGCAGCATATTCATTTGATATCACTAAACAATTATAGAAAATGCATTTTATTTTCAAAAGAATTGAAATATATTTCATAGCTTACATTACTTCAATGAACAATTTGGAGAATATATGCAACGTTTAATAATTTTATAATAATGCTGCTTTTCCAGGTTTTACTTTTAATCTTATATTGAATATTTACGAATATTAAAATAGTTTCTGATTGATAATTGTATGAAAATAATATTTTAGTCTCTATAAATAAAGTTCATTTACCAGGTTCCTCTCTTTCAGGAGACCCAGGTTCATCCGATTTGCCCCTTTCAGGTGAATTGACTTCCTGCTTTGGCTGCAGTCTGGATGCACAGTATCTATTCTTATGCACCAGATAATTTTCATACTTGTAGAAAACTATGTTGCACTCTTTACATTTGCTTGTTCCTTGCTTAACAAGTACTTGTGGTGGAGGTAAAACTGGAGCCACAGTTGGTCCATTTGAATCTAATCCTGATCTGGCAATAAGACTTAAATCTGCAGCTGGATTAATCAGAGGTAGAACTGGCAAAGACGGACCACCAACGGGTACCGGGCAACTTTCTTCACTTGATGACGAGGCGGATGAGGAGGGCAAGGAAAAGTTTGAACTCCGAGATCCTGAAAAGTAATTTTAAAAATTAGATTTTTTAAAATTATAGAATTGAAAAATCAACTAGTTTTATTGCAAATGAACTTTGTAATTGTTTGGTTCTATGCATTATTTAGCTTATGAAAGGGTCTATGCATTATTTGGTTTATGTATAGATCGATGTATTATTTGACTATGT
>JAPMOQ010022913.1:4904658-4983282 GCA_026543055.1 Argiope trifasciata
CCGAAATCGAGCCGACCAACCAGTTTCCGAAATCTTCAGGATCTCCAAACCCCCTTCACGTCCAAAATCCAACTCAAACTCTCCATTATCATCCAATATGCCCACGGTAACAATCCCAGGACAGCAGGCTTCTCTTTCCTGTTTCTATTGTCCGCTCGCATCCTCTGTTCTCGGCCATTAGTAACAAGAGTACCCTAACCCCCTCTGTACCATCTAGAATTTAAATCCGAAAAGCGCCCAAGGCTAATTCATCATCATTACTAGTGTTGCTATAAATCACAGAATTCAACTTCCTCTTTTCATCATTTAGCTGGGACTACGCTTCTGGCGATGCCGATGCCTGATCGGAAGAGTAATTACGTGGAGGAGGTGGCACTTTATCGCGATGCTTCATCAGTAAAAGCCTGAAGTCGTGAGCCTGCTTTTCTGGCTTTTATTTGGGGCCTGAAACGCGATGTTATTTGTAATTTTCCGCGACTTTGACGGGCGTAATTTCCTATTGCACTTGTAACTTTGATTTCGTTTAGCTTTTGATGTGGAAGAAAGGATTCGTCGGAGTTTTAAATATAATGTGCGTGGGGTAGGAAATTGTGATAGACTCAATAAGCTCCCAGTTTTAAGTAATTAATTTCCTCACCAGAATAAGGCACTCAAAGATTAAGAAGACTCACGTGTTTTGGGAAAAGTGCCTCCTCTTTCGATTAATTACGGAAGAATTGAAAATTAAATAAAAGGTGTCCCAAAATTAAAGCAAGATTTGAATTGGGCATCATTCGTGCAATAATGTTTTTGCATTCCTATTATGGAAACCATTTGACAGCTGATGAATATTACAGCTGTAGACCATTTGACTGTTAATGAAAATGGAAAATTACACAATAGAACAATATAGTTCTCATTTTGAATTATATTTCAAAACTAATTAAAGTCTGGCAGCCGCAGTTAGAAAATTTGAGAATTGGCCCTTTTCATAGTGTAATCTAACACTATTGGACTTTTTTTATATGGTAATTTGAAAGATCTATCCCAACTAGTCTACAATCACGCATGCATTAAAGAAGAAAATTCAAAGCTGCATCTACGAAATTCAGCCACACTTATTCAAAATGGTCATGGAAAATTTCGGCAAAAAAATGCGTTTGTGCCCGCAAGACTTTGGAGGGGGGGGGATTTACAATATGTATTATTCTATACAGAACCTTATCCATTGTACTTCACTATTGCGCAAAAGTGTAAACTTTTATTTAATTCAAATAATGCGTTAATAAGTTTTTCTATCCTGCACCAACACTAAGCTATCAACAGTCAAATAACTTTCAATAATAGGATTAATACACTTTAATGCAAGAATGGTTCAAATCTTGCATTTTTTTACAATGAAAATAAAGTTCCGAGTTGGCATAAATGTTCTTCCAAATGTTCACTGCAAACACTTGAACGACGTGTAATAAATTAATGCTCTTTTTGAGTATAACTTAAATATTATCTTTATTTAAAATGCTTTTGAATATAAAGGACTCACTTACCGTTGTGGTAAAGTGCCGCGTTGCATGCGCCGCTTGAGGTAGCAGGTCTCAGGAGCTTCAACCAACCTCCAAAATCATCTGTCACTGAAAATAGCATGTCCTCGCCATCGGGACCTTTAGTCTATAAAGATGGAAAAGATGAGGTGAACATTCCATACATATAGACAATTATGAGATTCTTTAGTAACAAATACCGTTCTACAAAATCACACTGAAACAAAAATTATATTGAAAATCGATAGATTACAGTAATAGAAGATCCATCAATGACCATCGTCAAAAAGGAAAATAACTCTTTCTCTTTCAGAAATTTGCAAGAGCGTGATTGTGATTTTTGATCGCCGTTAGGATAATTTAAACCTCAATGACGTCTCGTCTTTGTCTTGTTCATTGGTGTAAAAAAAAAATTGTAAACGGAAAAGTGAAACAAAGTTTGTAACAATCTATACTCTAATGAATTGAAACACTGCTCTTCTACAATGTTACAATTGCATACCATTTTACTTTTGATGTCCTAATTTGAAATTATGTATATCAGTTAATGTCTAGTGTTGCCAATAAGCAACAGGCTATTTTGTAGCCCTAAAACCACATTTTAAACGAAAAGTGATTTTTAAAAATCTATTTCTCATCATTTGTTTAGAAGATAAAGATAAAAATAATCAATCATTTTTTAATAAAAAAATCGGGCATTTAAGTTTAAAACAATATCAAGCAGACAGCCAATTTGTAGCCCACAAGCTTGCATTTGGTTGAAAGCAGATTAAAAATTAAATTATCGAATACATATCAACCAAAGAAATAATAAAGCAGCAGAGAGAAAAAAAACTGAGAAACGAATCTAAAAAAAATAAAATTGAATGAAAAAGGTCAGTTAAGTCGTTAATCTAACTGCATTGCCAACAAAAAGAAAAGAGAGTAATAACATTACTAACATGACCTGGATGGAGTATAATTTTAATTTATTATATCATCATCGCAATCATCGGGGTGTGCAAAGAAGGGGTGATCGGGGGTTATAGTGCGTACCTGATGAATTTTATTTTTATATTAGCATCGGAACGGAATGTTCGTTATCTGTGCGTAATAACTGGTCGCCTAGAAAATCAGCTTTATCGCTCTCAGTTTTCTATGCCCCCAGAGCAATTTCATCGCACTCTCAACCCCTCGGTAAAAATTTTCCTCCAATTTTATTTATGCTCTTTTATCCTGGAATATTTGCGAACGATTACTCTCGTCTCAAATTGATAAGAGTTGAAAATAGAATGTTGAAAAAAAATTATTAAATCGTTCCAACAACGTTATTTTATCAACGGGGGTCTAATACATTTATATGGGTTCCTCAGCCTTTTTTTTTTATTATTTTATTTGACTCTCTCAACTCTTCTCTCTCAATTTCAGCTACTTCTTTTATTTTATTTAATTTTTTTTACTTTGGTTTTTTTTTCACTGCATTTTTCGCTTAGATTCGAATATTCGATAAGGAAAAATTGTCATTAAAGCCTTTTTCCCGCGAAAGTGGAAAAAAATGAGGATCGTATAAGTAAAGGATGAAAAAATAAAAAAAAATTAATTTTTCGATGACAAAAAAAAAGAAACTGTCTAGACACATGCGTTCTTTGGGTAAAAGAGATAAGTAAGTAAGTCTAAGTGGTAATAAATCGATACATCAGGCGATAAAAGTACGGAAAATTTGACCCCGTTTCTAAAAAAGTGGGGGAACTTTAATATCGTTTTACATTATCTTCTGAAAATTGAATAGATTTGTTCAGATAAAAGTTGTAGAGGATGTACAATTTCGATGAAATTCGTTGCGTGATCATTTGTCGTATTCAAATACTTTTTTTCGATGTTGATAAATATCATTAGATTCAGTGATGAAAGACATCTTCATTTCAAATACATTTGTATGCATTAAAAATTGCGATCTCATCATAAGTTAATGTGCTGAATTTAGATATGAAAAATGTACCGCTGCTGCTTCTTTTCTTATATTTAATTTTCATACGTTAGTAGTTTTTCTAAAGTTTCTTATTCATGTTCATAACAGATTTCAATGATGCTTTTATCAATGAATTTGAAATAAATGAGTTTATATTAAAAATAGGGTTATATCTAACCTTGTCAGACATACTTTTTTCAGATTAATGAGTCCATACTTAAGTACTAAGTTGTACTTCAATTATATTATTTCATTTACTGTGTATTTTTGTTAGTATGTGAGCAATTTTATTTATTTTTTTGTTTTTCCTCTCCTCCCAGTTTTCTTTGAATTTGTGCCTGTGTCCTTATGGTTGAAATTTGTACTACTATTAATTGCGTACTTACTTACATTTGTTGCCCCTGTGGTATACTTTTTGGCACACAAGGAGTTTATATATCGATAATTAAAAGTATATGCATGAACTTAGGCTACCAGGCTCAAGACTTTCCGTGACATATTGACTGAGAATTACGTTTTGCTTTTTCAAAAACCTACAACCGAAGTTTAAGCCTTATTTAATGCCAAAACATTAGATTTTGTTTCAAGAACTTTCAGTGTATACTAATAACAATAGCGTTTTGTTTGAGGAGGAAAATTGATAAAATCTGATTACTAATAAAAATTGTTGAATTTTTGAGGAGGGGAAACAGCAAAATCTAATTACTAATAGCCCTTGTGTTTGTTTTCAGGACGAGATTAAACAAACTCTAAATGCTGACAACATATTAATAACAATTTCGCTTTGTTTGAGGAGAAGAATCAGCAAAATCTAACAGCTAATAAAAATTGCTTTGTGTTTGAGGAATGGAATCAGCAGAATCTAACTACTAGTAACATTCGCTATATTAACAATAATTGCATTTTGTTTGAGAAAGGGATCAGTAAAATCTTACTACTAATAACAATTTCGTTTTCTTTGAGAAGGAGAATCTGCAAAATATACTATACTAGTACTATTAACTATTGCGATATTAATAACAATCGCGTTTTGTTTGAGAAAAATCAACAAAATCTAACTACTAATAACGATTGCTCTTTGTTTGAGATGAGAATCAGCAAAATCTGCTAAAAATAGTTGCAATACAAATAATAATTGCATTTTGTTTAAGGTGGGGAATCAGCAATAGTAAGAACAAACGAAATTAGGCGTTCATTGTTTTATCGCATATATACCTACCACTTGTTGAATGTTACTGCTTAAAAGTGCAACCAGAAGACAAGAACATATATTCATCTACCCCTAATTTATATTTTTTTAACCCGCTAGACCAATATTGAATATTTCAGAATAGGTAATAAAATTACGAGTTAATTAAACTCGTAATTCTAAACTTCAGGTAGATGATGAGGAAGATATTTGAGCCGGCGCTTCCCCCTTACCCCACCTCTCGACACTTCCATGTCACTTCAATGACAAAACATTTCCCCCATTAAGTTAACTTGAAACAGGACCTAATGCACAATGAAATCTATAGAATGGGTATAAATTTCGAATCTGCGTCTATACAGTCACTGAATGGAAACTCAGCCATATGCCAATCATAATTCCATTTTGCCGGTGTCCTGGCACAGAAGCAGCGAGTCTTCCCCGTGATCTGGGCATCCCGGTTAGGGCATAGTTGTTCTTCTTCTGTGCTCTATCAGGTGTGGGGAAGTGTGTCAAAGTATTCCAACCCTCATAAAAATTGTTATGCAAACGAATGCGGTGCAAGAAATTAAGTCGTATTTTTGGCCTTAGTTGGCGCTAACGTAAAGACATTTCTGCGGGCTGGTAAAGTGCCATAAGTCACAACAACAGTATAGTTCCCTTTTTCCTTAAAAAAAACTAAATCTCGACAAAACAGTAGAAATAAAGTAATTAATAATAACAGCATAATAAATAATGACAATAAGATACATCAAATTAATTCACTTTCTTACAGATTCTCCAATTTATTTTCATAACTCAAAAAGACAAAGAAATGATAAGTATTTCGTTCAATACGTCTTATCTTTGATCCAGATTATTTCTGATCCTTTAGAGACTAAATATGAAACCAAATAGCAATTATTTATTAGATAACTGAAGATATTCGATAAATAAATGTAGATCGCTTGAATAATAATTACTACTAACAGATTTGTATTGAAATTGTATCAACGAAAGCAAATCATTTCAGAAATCCGAAAGAAAACAATAAGCTCCAAGCATCAACAACATTCTGACGATGAGTAATCAGCAGTGAAATATCAGACGTTATTCATAATAAATTCCCCGTTGACTTTAATTAATTAACAGTTATTTCGAGATGGCGAGATAGCAAACGATTTTCTTTTCTATCTCTTGGAAGAATATTTGATGAATATTTTCAGAAAAATTTATTAGAATCTTCATTTGGGGAATAAATCTGTTAATTTAATTAGAATAAAATATTTAATAATCAACATAACGATGTCTCTTTTAATCACTGTTTGAAGTTCCCAAGCAAAAATTCTTTATAGAGTGATGATATTTGTCATTGTGTTCATGGAATTAATACTAATAATAAGCTGCATGAATTAATTGTTATTATTTATATAATACACAATAATATTTAGACAATTATTTCGTCTTATTCCATTATTCCAACAGTTTTTGTTAAATGTTATCTTGCGTGATAATATTTGCTATTGTGTTTATAGATGGAATTAAAAATAATTGATAAGTTGCAAAAATCAACAACTATCATGAATGCAAATGGCAAATATTAATATTTAGACAATTATTTCATCTAATTCCATTCTCATGGCAGTTTTTAGTTAAAGAATATCGTCATAATATTCAAAATTTTTAACAGTATCAAAATCATCTCTAATGAGTTTATTAATTCATGTAAATAATTATTTTGCTTTATTTTTATTAAAATTTAGCTAAATAAAAAAATATATATATAAATATTTCACTTTTTTTCTCTAACTCTGTAAAATGAATAAAATAAAATGGTTCAATAAAGAATTTGATTTATTTTTTCTTTCCTTTTGAGGGTTTTATTTCCTTTAAATATATTTAATTCAACCATGAAGGAAATTTTAACGATTCTATTTTAAGAAAAATGAAACCGAGACATATTTATATATTAATTAAAACAAATAACTGCTTCGTTCTATGCTTATAACTTTAATTGCTGACATTTCTTAAATTCCAGGAACAGATAAATTTTGCTATCGAATGACGATATTAAGATTCAAATGAGAGTCATAAAAATTTAAAAACTATTTTTTTAGATTTGAATATGTACTTAAAAAAATCAGTTAAATCCATATTGAATTATTGATCCCTCTTTTATTAAAATAAGTTAAATGTGTAATTAATTCCTTTAAGAGTTTATTGCCTTTATTTTTTCAAAGTTATAAAGATAGTAATGGATTTTTTTCTAAAAAAGTTTATGATTTAAGTAATAAAAGATTAGATTAATATTTAAGTAATAAAAATAAAAATTTATTGTATCAAAGAATCAAAAATCTGAAAGTCAGAATTAATTAGTTTAAGCATGCAGAAATGATAGAAATATTCCAATTGAAATCAGAACTGATTTGAATAAAAGTTTTTATCACATGTTTAGAAGATTTGTTTACTATTATTAAATTCATTGAATTATTTTAGTAAATTATTTTTTAATATTAATTAACATTAAAGATTTTTTTACCATTATTAAATTTATTCTATTATTTTAGTAAGCAATTTTTTTACATAATTAACATTAAAAAATTTTAATATTTTTGTTTCAATTCCTACATTTTTACATATTGTATATTTCACAAATAATTATTATATATATCATAAATTTTTGTAAATATTTTTCTTATTCATTAAAAGATTAAAATCTACGGAAATAACTCACAATGATGTTTTAAAAGTACTTATTAATTGTAAAATAGAACCCACTCATCTATGAAATTATAGCCATCTAATAAATCAAAAAAGAAGTGAAAATTTGATTTTTTTAATTGTTATTTATAAAATTAAAAATAAAATCATGAAAAAAATGACTAGTAAAATAAATTTTATTGAAATTCTTTAAAAAAGGAAATAACTTTAAATTAAATTTTATAACAGACACACTTATGAGTGCTTATTCATCATAAGTTATAAAATATAATGATATAGTTATACAAATTAAACAAAAATCATGGAAAAACTATTATAGTAAATTCCAATGGAATTATTTAAAAAGATAAATAATTTTAAAAGTAATTTTACAACAGACAAATTTTTCGTTTTTTCATTATAAAGTTATAAAACATAGTGATATAGTTATAAAAATTAATCTCAAATCTTGGAAACAATATTATTGTAAATTCCAATGGAATTATTTAGAAAGATAAATAAATTTAAAAGCATTTTACAACAGACACATTTTCTGTTTTTTCATAATGAAGTTATAAAACAGAGTGATATAGTTATAAAAATTAAATAAAGTCATTCAAAAATTAACTATTATAATAAATTCCAATGAAATTCTAAAAAAAAGACTTTAAATGCAATTTTATAACAGACAATTTATGATTACTTATTCAAACAATTTTTGTCATTTCTAATGTTAGTAACTACAACTGCTCTGAAAAAAACTTATTTCAACTTTATATAACTTGATTAATTTCGCATAACTTGATATACAGGTATAAAACATAACCTTGTATATCAAGTTAATCACTTGAATAATACATCCATTACAAGAAAAGGATTAAATATATCTAATTGTTAGTTTCTATCGCTGCAGGTAATGAAATATTAGTTTCAGCTGGATTTTCCACAGACGAAACCATCACTGTCATTTGTTAAGTCTGAAATCTGAATGATAGGTCTACTGTGGTAGACGTAATATCACGTCCGACCTCAGTTCTTCGTATCAGATTAAACGTGACCAATTATGAAAAGTTATCTTGACAGATCTTTTTTGAAATTAAATGTTGTACATGGATAATTATCTCATAATTACGAGATTAATCAGACGAACATTCTTAGATGCAAAGATAGTGAACAAATATTTGGGATATTTGGTGCTAAAAGTATTAGGGATGAAAATTTTACTTTATAGCAATTTTACTTTAATTGAAAATTAATTTGAAAATTTTACTTTATAGTTTGAGATAGCATAACTTTGTAGCTTCACATAGAAATGAAATAAAATAAACTGTGTAATAAAGTGTTCTAATGAATTAAGGATTTATGTCTATGCAATTTTTTTACATGTACATATTATGGTCAATGTGAATAATCGGTTATTATTATTACTAACCAGTCATTAAGCAGACTAATAGCTTTAGATGCGAAGAAACTGAACCAAATATTTGGGATATTTGGTGCTCAAATCATTTGGAAGAGAAATTTTATTCTAATTTTTGATTTTTCTAACGAAAGTTTAAGATAGCACAAATTTGTAACTAAATACAGTACTGAAATCAAATAAACTCTTTAATAAAGTGTTCCAATGAACTAATGATTTATTTTTGTGTCTTTTGCACATCGATATGTTACGGTCAGTATGAGTAATCGGTTATAATTTTTATTAACCAGTCATTATTAATAATAGCCAAATGTTGTACATTGATAAATGTCTTATAAATGATTACGAGTTAAATCAGGTGAGCATTCTTAGATGTGAAGATATTGTACCATATATTTGGAGCATCGATGCTTAAAGTATTTGGGAAAACTTTATTTTAATTTTTGATTTTTTTAGGAAAGTTTAAGATAGTACAAATTTTTAACTAAATGCAGTTGTGAAATCAATCTGTTTAATAAAGTGTTCCAGTAAGCTAATAATTTCTTTCAGTGTGAAAGAGTTTTAGATTTTTGTAACTACATACAAAGGGTTTTCGAGAGTAATGAATTTTTAAACAAATAGGAAATGATTTCTTCCTACATTTCTATTTTTTATTTATGGTACGCAGATTTTTCTTTTAAAAAAATGAATTTATGAATAAGCGATAGTCCAAAATAAATTCTTTAAACCGAGATGTATTAAGAAACAAGAAATTTGTTTTACTCTTTATAAATTACAATTTAAGAATTTGTAACAATTTTTGTTCTTCATGAGATGGTTTCTGCATCATGGCCGAAAATTGGATATGAATTGAAACATCTGACTTAACCTACCTTAATTTGCTGTTTAAAGAGAATATTATGAGATGATATCTAATTTTTTAAAATTTGATTTCAGAATGAAGGAAATTTCAACAGAAATTCTTAAAACAGAGATTTAGTTAAGAAATGAGAAGTCAGGTTCATTTATTATCCTTGTGCCTTCGGGCGGGTTGGCACACTGATATGATTTACTTTGTATAATCATTGCATAAAACTGAATTCGTTACTGAACATAAAATTATCTGTAACTAAAAAAAGGAAGCATAATTGATCAGTATATATGAATACTATCGTGAAGATAATCACCTCAGAATTCTGCCTTGCCTAAGCATCCAGGGTGATCGTCCCTGCGACAGCGCAAATGCAGGAACTAAGGTTCAGATCTAGCCGTTATCGGTCAAGATATAACCCTCTCATATTAGGAATAGATATTTGCTTCTTAAACTGATTCGAAAAACGAGAACCGAGGTATTACTATACGGGGAGTAATTATAAGAAATATATATTCGATAAGTTCTGATCCTCAAACGGCGTTTACAAAGCAACAACGCCCCCTTGAAAGCTTTCACAGAGCTGAATGGTTTAAGTTTTATTTTTTTTAATGTATGTTGACTTTCTCCGTTTATAGGTAATTGGTTGAAACAGAATCTTTCTTCCAAAATAATTTTGAGTAATTAAATTAAATTTTATGGAAAAAATAATTTAATATATTTAATTTTTAATTTTAAAATTAAATAGATATGCGTGATTAATTCTGTGAGATTTGTAAACATAACAGGTTTACATAACAGATCAATATAACAGATTCTTTAATTTAAAAATATCTGTTACACTGAGGCTCTTCTGTATTATTCTGGTTGATAATTTTAAGCATTGAAAACAAAACCATTTTCATATTTATTTTGACAGAGAGCAAACTTTTAGATACTTCTTCCAGACAATAATATTTGTATAATTCCTATTTTACCGAATAATATTGGATACTCTGACTTAATATACTGTTTGTAATAATGTCGAATCATTCATATATAATTTTATTTTTTATTATTGAGTCTTATGCTATAGTTACTATAGTCCATCGTTGCCCCAAAAAATAAAATTACCTCAAAAAATTAATAATACATAATATTTTTAAATAATAATATATAACTGCATTCTTGCATACTTAAACACTGTTATTCTTTTTACAATGTTACAGAACACACTAATTGAATACATCATTTAAATGAAACTGGAAATGGATTGCTCAATAATTCGATGTCAAATATTTTGTTTCTCTAAAAAAATGCGTATTTCATTCGAAAGTTATACTGACATGACTCAATTGACGTTAAGCATGTGTGAATTGAATGCAATTGTTCGGATTTGCATTTAAATCGTCCTTATTAACATAAAAGGTTCAACAATATTGATGCGATATTATACGGCATTGAAAATATCGACCGATGTTTCAAAGACTTCTAAAGGTCAAAAAGAGATGTTAAACAAAACTAATATGCTAATACAATTAAAATATTAATGCTACTTAAATAATTAATGCTACTCACAAATTAATGCTACTTAAATAAGCTCTAAGTTAAATCGCGTTATTTGATTATCATCTCCATTTTTTCAGAATGTTGTGCTGTTCTAGTAATTACATCGTGCTATAGAATAATCATGTTAACAAGATGCTATACTGCAGAACAACTGACTCATATCTAAATCTAAGCAGCTATTAAAACATTTCTTTCAAATGAAATTAATAACACATATTTTTTATAAAACAACTTAACTCTTTTCTATATAAAATTAACTGGATGCTACTTATCTTTTTTATAAAAGAAATTATCTTTGAATTGAAATTTTAAGACTTAAAGTTGCAATTCAATCCAAATAATGACTCATGTCCATGAAAGTGGTTCTAAATTGATATATGAGGATGTTTCTTAACATGTCGAAACAATTAAAAGATTTATGTCGACTTTAACATTCTACGGGTACTTCAAGACGACTTAACGAACATTTAGGGGGTGTCGAGCACCATCAGATTAACCACAACCACTAACATCCATAATCCCCGTAAGCCTGATGGATGCCTACTGGCGGCGTGCCTTCATCCTTTAGACAACCCCCTTACGGAGAAATACACAGCTGTAATGTAATATTGACCGTTGTTTGTGCCCCGATATATTGGTTTGCCGCTCCGCTTGACCAATAGGCTGACCATTCGACCACGAGACTTGTTGACAGCCGTTCATTCAAGATTTAGTGATATAGTTTCATCAATAGATTTAACAACGTGCTATAATTATATATAGTTTCTTTCTATAATATGTTCCTGTTTTTATCAAAGAAAAAAAAAAAAAGATTAAATGTATTAATTATTCTTAATATTTTCTCTGTTTAATGATTTCAAGCATAAAGCGTTTAATGTTAATTCTACTTGATTTTTCGTAGCTAAATGCTGGTTAGGTTTGTTTATATTAGAGTCCCGTTTTTAAAGAAAAACTATGGTTGTTTTTGAGACGAGCTAAGTAATTTTGAGCCATGGTCATATGACGAAGATGAACCTGAGGTGACATCTCCATTTTCAAACTTCCACACCATACCAACGGGAGGACTTTTTGACCCTATGGATTTAACTTGCACCAGACTTATTTTCACAAAGATATTTCGGGGGAATCGGGTCTCGAACCTGAAGTTCTTCGGTTCCGAACCTGAGACCTTCCTACCAGACCACTGAGACCCAACGTTGTAAAATGTAATAACTGTTCTAAATATGTTATAATAGAAAGTGGATTTTTATAATATTTCAATTAATGTAAGGGAAGTAAAAAATAAATATAATATTCATCTTGCTATCATATTAATTATTAATAAAAAAATTTCTAATTTACATTGGCTTATTTTTAATACTATCAAGTAATATAACGGATTTGAAGTCATAAACTGAGGCATAAAATTAGCATGCTTCCTAATTATCTACCAGCTATTTATTTTTTTATTGTACGTTTGTCCCTCGAATTCATCTCAAAATTAAATAAATTTACTTTAAAATGTTCCTTTTATGTCGATAAATCGTGAACTCGCATATCATTTTAAAATATTTAGTGAGTTAAAGGACAAATTATTATCTAAATATAGATTTGTGTTTTTGAAAATATAAATAAAACTTTGAGAAGAAATTTGACTGAAAGAAAACTTTGATTGCTCAATACAAAGAATTTCTTTTTCACCATAGAAAGCTGATCAAATAAATTTTCGAAAATGATATTTCATCTCATTTTCTGGAGATTTATTGAGAGAAAATACAAAATAATTGCTTAAAAAACAAGAATTCTTCGAAATAACCTTATTATTAATGTATTTCTGAAATAGCTATATCTCAACACATAACTATAAGCAATTTTATAAAAAAAGGTTGTTGATCCTAGTTGTCTTTTGACCCTAAATTATATCGTGTAGTCACTTGGCTACACGATTTTACTTTTGTATATAAGTTTCGATGACTGTTCTAAAAGAAAATGAGTGTTTGGAAATTGTTACTTAACTTCTTTTTAATAAACATCTGTAGAAAAGACCGATATATGTCAACATATATTGTTATGATTAAATTTCAATTGGAGGTTTGGGAAAATACCTTGATATATGAATAACTCCACCTTTCAAAATACTGTCAAAATTAATTTTCAACTATAAGAAATAAATTTTTAAAAAGGGACTTTCATTTTTATTGTAAAATTGTTAGAATGTGACTTCTGTATCAGGGATATTGTTTAATTCATTTTAATGTAACCATTCGGCTCATTAAAAGAATTTTAAATTTCACGAAAGAAAACCAAATTTTTTTTTTTAAATATTTTTTCTAAATTATGTATTTCTATTCAAAAAACAAACTGTAATGCATTTTTGTGAAAAAAAAGTCATGTATTGTGGGATTAATTATTCAAAAAAAAAAAAAATATGCATTTTCTGTGATAGCTTTTAGATTGATAAAATACTAAAACAATTTATTATACGGCAGTAATGCAATTAAAATAAAAACATTTAGCAATTTCCTGTGAATTTGTGAATGTATTTTATTATTTAAGAAAGTATTGTACTGATCAAATGGTAATAAAATTACCAAAATATACAATTTAAAATTAAGCATATAGGTAACTAATTATTCCAAAATGATGAAATCAATTCTCTTTTTTAATAATTCATTATATTAATTGATTAACTTTAATGTAGATTAAAAATATCCTTACATATACATGAAGTAAAACATATAATAAGATATTAACATTTTTCGGAACAGGATATTAGCAATTATCTATCCTGTTAGAGTAAAATTTCTTCCCTTTCTATCTAAATATATGGATGTCAAAAAAAATCTTTCCCTACCTCTATGACATTGGAGCTTTCCTTTTGGTCTTTGGTCACGTGACCTCCGTAAGGGCCGAACTGGGCTCCCTCCCGCACCCTCTGCTTAGTGAACACTGTGTACTCGTAGACATCGTCTTCGGGGTCCCTCACAGAGAAGAGGTCTACCGGTAAATGCAGGAGTTCGGCAACTTCCTCCAATGAGTCTTCGGTTTTACCTGGAGAAAATAAGAGATAAATTAATCATTCGTTTGAATACTGTAAAAGAACTCAAAAAATTCAGTGTGTCATTCTTTCTCGTAGTGTCCAAAATCTATGGGACTTAGAAACTAAATTATATGATATACTATAATACTAATCTATATGATATACTTAATCTATATGATATACTATAATACTAATAGTTCATAGAGTCCCATAGATGCAAAATCATCATATCTAAAATCAATTGATGAATTTTACATTCATCCTTTGGGTGAAGAGAATTTCCTTTGAGTATATGGAAACAAAGTTTCCCACATTTGTGAAGTCACCATAGGTTACTTCAAAAATTCGACAATTCTTTCGTTTTTCATGAGAGATTATGGCAATACAGAAATAAAATATTCCTGTGGATAACAATTACTTTAAATCAAGTTCAGATATTCAAAGAGCCACTCAGTTTTCAGGTTACATACGACTATGTAGAATTAACATCGTTTTTCATAAAATTATGCTTAATGAAGTTAGGAAATACAATTAGTCATTCGTTTTTGTAGTACATTAAGTTTCATGCGATTAAATAGAGATAAAACATTCCTTATCAGTAAAGTCACCATAAACAAAAAAAATATTACGTATCAAACCATTCTTGTAATGTGCGAATTTTGTACAAATTTAAAAAACCTATTAACAAAAAAAAATGTCATAATACATTTATGCATTATGCTGTTGCTTATTTGTAAAATTGTCATAAAAAATCTTATGCATCAAATCATTTCTTGTGGTGTGCTGATTTCGAAAGAATAAATGATATTTACATACACAATAAAGAGTCATATTAAAATTTTATGTTTATGTGTATGAGATGTTTAATGTGTATTGGATTAATTGAAATAATCATTTTCCATTATTATTTTATGTGTTAATAGCACAGTTAAAGTCTTAATTTCTAGATTTTAGCTTAAATGCTTCACTCTCACAAATGCCCACACAGTATTTGAATTTCATAAAACAGTCCAATTGTCTATTTTCTAATGTCCCGTTCTTTATTAACAATCACGTAGAGTAAACAAATGCATTATTTAAACATACTGCAACTAATGTTTATTCACGTATTTGCTTATTATGCATTTGGTATCTCATCAATATATGTTAATAAGTATCCAGGTATTAACAAACACGTGTAAATTTAAAACTTTCTTCAAAATGCTAAATTACTCTTTTAAATAAGTATACAGGTCTGAACAAACTAAGTTGACTCAACAAATTTTACAAAAGAATTTTAAAGCTACCATGAAAACTTGCGTTTCAAAATCTAAATTACTAATATGAATTTTATACCACATTTGTATGTGGTAATAAGTATTCCGGTGTTAACAAAATGAGCTGCTTAGCACTTCCAAACATCCAAACACAAAATTAAAACAGAAACCTTAATGTTACCTTCAAAATGTTGAATTACTATTCTGAATTTAAAACTACATCTTTAATAAGTATTCAGGTTCTAAAAACTAAGTTTATTTAGTACTTCCAAACTCTACACACAAACTTTAAAGTTACCTCGCACACTTGGGTTTCAAAATTCCGAATTTGGCGTCATCTATATGTACTAAGTATTCAAGTATTAGGTAAGCTGACTTAACGCTACCAAACGACTCAGATGAATTTTTAAAGCTACCTCATAAGCTTGTGTTTCAAAATACTAAATTACTAGCAGAATTCAATTATTAATCAAAACTTGTTTTCGCACTCCTATAAAAAGATTTTGTTATATAATTTCACCGAATTACATGTTTTTTTGTATCTCCCACACACTCAAACCACTCCAAATATCTCACAATTCATCAAAGTCACTTCACATATAATTTATATTTCTGGCTCAAAAAAGAAACCCAAACAAAGAATGAAGGACCATTCAACATGATGTATAGCTAGTCACCTATCTTAGAAGCAGAATAAGATAAAATTTCCTCCCAGAAAGTGACATATCTGCCTCTCCAGATTCGCCTGCAGACCTTCTATCAGATGCTGCCTCTGCCACCTGTTGCTCTTGTGAACAACTACTCCAATGCTAGAAGCCTCGCTGGTATGGGCTATCTACTATCTTCCTGCGAGGTATTAATAGAGAGAGACTAAACGGCTTATGTAGAGACCTCAGATACCTGATAAGGATATCACTTCGAGTATTTCCGATAGATGGGGTTGGGAATCGTTCATTTTTCTTTGTGTAGGAGAGGCACTTTTTTCTCACAGTTTGTAGATTGTATCGGAAATCAATGATTTGGGAAAGGGATTGTGATAGAGAGATATTGAAAAAAAATTGCGGGTAATTTTTTTTTGTTGTCGAAAAATGTCTGACAAGTTTGATCGGTGGATAAAAATAGAAATGAAAAAAATATAATGATTTTCTTTTCGCTTCTCCCGATCTAGTGGTGCTTGAAGTTGAGTTCTGTTGGAACATAGGAAGTTCCATTTTTTTAAAGACTTGTCGTTCATAAAATAGAACGATGCATTGCTGTATACGAATAAATAATTTGCAAAATTATTCGTCTGTTGTCTAAGTTTTCTGTAACAGCATGCGCTATATTTTAAAAAAAAATTCATCATTACTATTCAGATACGTAATTATCGTACAGATGCAGTATCTGTGCATTATATTAAAACATACCAAATTGATAACGTTTTAAATCAATAACACGCATGCTACTCCATACAAAAAATACTTTTATTTATAGCTCAGTTTTAATAAATATGCAAGGTGATGAAAATAGGTCAGTAAAAAACTTAATCATCCAGGAATGCATAGATGTCATCATCATTCAGATAAAAAGTATATAAAATGATTATGTAACAATTGCAAACCAAAAAATCTTAGAAATTCTTTACTTCATATTGCACAGAAGGAATAAATATTTCCATGAAAATTCATACCTCTTGCAGCGTGAAAAGTATAAATATATTCATCAAATTAACTTTGATTCAATGAGAAGTTACCACAGGGGAAATCATTATACAATTAATGTTAATAGTTCCATTTGAATATTTGTAATTCTACATTCTCTTATGTAGCTGAAAATATATACAAACACCTTTTATTCAGCAATACTCTGTAGAAATTTTTTTTTTAATTAAGAACATTTGAACCTATTATGCAATCTAAAACGCTGTAGCATTATATATTATTTTAGCCTTGATTGGTATATTTTTATTATTTTTTAAAATTTATTCTTAACCCACTCATACATAAAGACATTCAAGCTCAGGTGCCTTGGAATACTATATGAATCTCAGAATACTAAATATAATATATATATAACTCGGTATACTAATACCGGATATTCTTTCAAAGAATACAAATTTTCTTTCCACCTCAAACAAAAACAAACATCTTTCTTAAGAGTTTGAGTATAAAACAAGCAATTGCTTACAAAATATCTATTAAACAAATGTAGGTTGATACAAAACAGATATTTTTTATGCTCGAACATCCTTAGAGTGTTCTCAGACTGCCACCCTGTCTACCAAACGTATTTAGATGAGCATTTCTAAAGAAATGAATATAGTGTTCTGAGTATTAAATCAAATACGCTTAACGAAACGAAGAGAGATTTCACACTGATATTCAAGCGTCTAGGGCATTTGCAACAATTTAGTCGCACGGGCACTTAGAGATGTTCAATATTGATTGTGTTAGTTATATATTAGTGATAATGTGGACACGAAAACTATATTTAATACCATCACAATAAAATTAATAAGAAAAACAATAACATATATATATATTTTGTAAAATTTACCTACAAATATTTGTAACAGTATTTTAGAGAGAAAAAATAATATTTACATATAAATGGTACCATTGAAAAGTTTTATGTAGTTTAAAAATACATGTTCAATTATATTTTTCCACAGCTACTGATGATAAAATCTTAAAATATAGCCTAATTATTAACTAAACTCTTAAAAACTCTTCTCTTAATAAGCCTTTATTACTCAAGAAGTAAACACGAACGAAATTTAGGGGATCTGCCTCCAAGTTTCTGACCTATAGAAGGTTTTTAATTAATTTTATCATGTATATCGCATTAGAGAAGGGCGTGAAATCTTATTACTTCCTTGTGAGGTAGACAAAAAAGTAGATGAGTTTTAGAAACAGTTATTTAATTATTTTCTAAATTCCACATTTCACAAGACTAAACAAACACGAACAAGAAAACACATTACACTCACTTAAAATACCGTCTAATAATGAACGAGGAGTAGGATTATGGGGAATATATCTTGATGTTAAAAAGGTAATGCCATCTATTGTATCGAAAGAGAAAATAGTAGAGACAAGTATATAAGTATAAAGAACTTAATAGTAAGTATTAAATGTAAAAAATGAATATTGCCACTTTCTTAGACATTATCTATGAATGTTTTAATATATTAAATGCTGACAACAAAGTTTTTTATCTCGAACTTTCTCCTTATTTCAACCTAAATTTTACAATCTTATCATTCATATTATCTTTTTCTTATAATTCAAAATATTTTCACTATTTTTCCTGTCAAAACTAAAGCTATAAAACCACTTGTGTCTATGCTACTCCGTTTGCGTATTTTATTTTTCAAAAAAGACTCGGCATGACGTTTATTTGCATTCTCTATAATCGCAGTAACATTTTTACATTACGGTGACACGTATTCTATTTCGACAGACACTGAGACGTATCATATAATTTCCCTTGCAAGTCATATTTTCACCCTCCCTCAAACTTATCATTTCTTATTTTGAGAAACATCAAACCCCTTTAAAGCGCAGCGAAAGAATAAAATAAAATACCTTTAGAAGGGAAAAAATTGAAAGAAGTATCTGTTTTATGGAGAAAAATACATTTTTCAGATCATATTCCCCGCTACAAAACCGAAATAAAGTATCAATAGAGATATGTTCGAAACTTGTTGTTAAACTAAAGAGAAGACATACATTTTTGCTACAACAGATTCGAGTTTTTGAAGTCGTTTTAAATCGAAAATAAATTGATGGATGAATTGGGTGTAACCATTTGTTTCTTCATAGTATCCGAAATCCATGTGGTGTGGCTTTTCTATTAATTATTATTTTTTGAATATGATATTACAAATATTTTAGCAATATTATAAAAAATTCTCCTAAATTAATTAATTAATTATAATCATTAAATGAAAAAAATACTAAAGAGCTTCCCAAAATTAACTCATTTGAATTTGCAACTATTCGTGTAAAAAGTGCAGACAACACTGTTAAAAATCCTTTAACAGCAGATAGCTTAGGTTTAGTAAAATTCGAGCACTGCACGATAGAACAAAGCGTTCTTTACTGAACAATATTTAAAAATAATAAAAGTGTGGTGATCACAGTTCGAAAATTTGAGGATTTGTCCCTTAGATCATGGATTCAACATCATTGGACTTGATTGGACTTATGAAGTTATTTGAAATCAAAAGAGAAATCGATGAACACACATGCATTGAAGGAAGAATATCAAAGAAATTCTACCACATTTATGCAAAATGGTCATGGGGAATTTCAACAAAGGCTTGCGTATATGTGCAAGCAAAATCGTCGAGACCATTCGTCCTATATGCTTGCCATACATAACTCTATCTGGTGTAAATTACGATCCTATAAAAATATATCAATTTAAGGAAGAAAAAAATGTATTTTTTACTTTATTCAAATTTTGTGTTAACACATAATTCTATAGTGCAAACTTCTGTTTTTACTATTTTATGACTTTTTTAATAATATTCCAACACTTCGCGGCACAAAAGGTGGCAAATACAAATTTTTCGTTAAATTTGGAGCATCTTTTATAACATGCTATATTATTAATATTTCTTTTCTATTTTAAGGGAGAGCAACGTTATCAGCATCTAAGTTGGATCTTGCCCGAATATATAAACAACACGTAAAACTAACTACTCTATAAATTGAGTATTGAAACAAATTAACAGATCTTCCTACAGTAATTGCATATAGGTAAAATAACACTCTATTAATAATCAGTGACTACTTAAAGATGAGATGGAATTTTAATTTTTATACCGAAAAGGTAAAAAGAACAGGATAGGACAAAAATTTGTTTGTCTACTAATTTTGTTCAAGGATGTTATGTTTTTCTAGCAATTTTGTTTGGAAATGAAGAATTTTTAATTTTTCCTCAGCAAAGTATTGAAAAATAGAATTAAGTTCCTCCAAAAAATTTTAAAAAAGAGCAAATTTTGATGTTGCCAATGTTTTTGAGTTTATTTATTGCAAAAGCATTAAATAATATAGTATGATTTTCAGAAGCTCCTAATACTATTATTATAACACATATTAAATTCCGTAAATGTTCTAATTAAACATTAAATTATAAGTCTTAAAAGAATTTAATATATTTAATACTTTATTAAACACTTTAATAAAAAGACGTTTTTTTTAGTAAAAACTGTATTTTTAGTTTTTTTTTTTTCATTGAATGGTTAAACCGTCTGAAATGAATTATTTATTGATAAAATTTCATTGGCTAAGACAAATTTTATAGGACCATAAGCTTAAATATTTGAAAATACAAAAAGTCATACATTCAAAAATACAATTAGTAATTTATCAAATAAATTATAAATATTGACAGATTTGACATTTTTTGAAAAAATTAATGTTTTTTTTATAATTTAGATACTTATTTAAAGACTCTTGCGGAATAATATTAATAATTAATTTAACTTAATCTTTAAAACAGCAAATAAGAATCAAATTGAGAACATTTTAATTTTTCATTTGAATGAACTGCAATTTTTCATAATATCAAAATCAAAAAAGGAATTAAATAATATGATATATTTCAGACAATCACTGCATTTATAATGCAGCAAGATGAGTTAAAAGATAAAGCTCCAAGATTTTAAAAGAAGTGCTGCAGGAATATATTTTAAAACAACTATAAAGATACAATCAAAATTGTTCTGGCCATAGGAAAAATCCTTTTATCGTAATCCAATGAAATCAATCTATCTCTTCAGATGGCCCCTCCCACCCCGTTCATACGTCACAATATGCAATCACCATCACCGTTAATGAATCTCCTGACACATCATATGTCACAAGGATTATACCAGGAAATATCAACCGAGTATCAAATCAGAGAGGGATATAAGGAATAACAAAACAACACCCCCAATCCAAAAGAAACGGTTTATCCGGTCTCCCACCTCCACTCTTAGTCCATTATTTATCTATGACCGCCCCGGTCGGATAAAAAAAAGCAGTCAAAAGCAAAAAAAAGTTGGCGAGCAGGCGCTATTTCTGAGACCATTCGTGCATATGGTTTATCTTGAGGAACAGTTCCTGTAGCATCAGAAGCGTGACTCAGTCGAACTCAACATCAATCTTGGGGCAGTTTTCTTCTGTAACCTTTTTCCTCCCTATTCTATTTTATTCTGGAGATTTCTTTGTTTTTTAGGGCTGTTTGTGGTGGTAATCTACGGTAGGAATAGGATAGTTGCAAAAGATAATCTGTTTCAATTTCTTGAATTCAGAATTAGTCTTGAGAAATTTGGGACAGAAAATCGAAACTATGGATTGTCCAAATTCTTTTATTATTAAATTAACTCTTTTATATAGATTCTCGAATCTGGTGTGACTACCCTTTATCCTATATTATAAAGTTCGTTTAAATAATTTAAATTACCTTCATTTTGAATAAAAATTGATATATATTAAAATAACTTTGAATTTAGTGAAAGAAGTTTACGATTTCTTTTACATATTTTAAAACAAATGAGGGTTCACATGCTGATTTCGGCGTGAATCACATGTGATTCGCACATCTTTCTAAGTCTTTTCTACAACACATAAGAAAAAAAGGGATAATCCATAGAATAGAGACAGTAAAAAAATATAATTTGATAGGTAATTAGGATCATTGATCTAAGTCGCAACACTGGCTTAAAATGTTAAACGGAATCTTAAATTTAAAAAAAAATTATAATACTGTTGCTTTGACTTTTTAGTTCAAATGCTAAAAATGATTTTTTTTGTAAAAATATAAAGCATCAAAAATATAATTATTTTACTAAGTAACCAATATCTCAGATTCATCGAGATAGTACGTTAAAATAGTTTTACTTTCAATTAAGTGATACTAGGCAATACATATTAATTAAAATAACTCCGAACCTCGGCCGTTTTTTATCTGAAATAAAGTTTGTTTCATTTTTAATCAAATGTTTAAGATTTTAAAGTTTTATTTTCCCATATTCATAAAAATATAGTGGATAATTGATTACAATTAATAATATAAAAATTAATTTATAAAAGTCCTTTTGAAATTTAACAAAGCATAAAATATAATCTATTATTTATGCACATTTGTGATACAAATTTAAGTATATATTTGTAATTCAAAAATAAAATATTATTTTAATCGTATGTAGGAAAGCTATTATCAGCTTCAATGGTAAAACGACATTGAAGATGATTAAAAACAGAGCAAGTTTTAGCCATAGCTGGACACGCTCATTTCTAATTTCCAATATGTACCTCAATTAGTACAGAAATCTAAAGATAATTACTATCGAACTGAACTCCCTTTGTTAAAACAAAATTTCATCTCTATATGTCTCTCACAAACATTTATATTTCTTTAATGGAATATTTGTAAGAGTATATGTGATTATTTAGGAAAGTAATGATTTAATACCGTTTAAACGGACGAAGAAGAATGATTTGAGAATTTACCTAGAACTCAAAATTTTATTTTTAAATCTTAATAATAAAAATTTTAACTTTCTAGAAATTTATTAAATTTTTATTCTAATTTTTAAATCTTTAATTAAATTTCTAGAAACTTATTAAGTCCTTATTAAGTATTTTTACTAGAAAGTTATTAAGTTTTTTTCTAGAAAATTACTAAGTTCGTATTCTAATTTTTAATAATTTATTAAGTCTTTAAATAAATTTCTAGAGATTTATTGTTTTGAGTCTAATTTTTTATTAAGTCTTTAAACAAATTTCTATAAATTTATTAAGTCTTTATCAAGCATTTTTTTTCTAAAAATTTATTAAGTCCAAAAATTTATGCTCTAATTTTCTTGGCTATGCTCTCCAAGAATTCGATTTTTTGCAGACTTCTTTCTGTCTTATGCACAATGTCTTATATCATTTTTAGCATCGTAATTTCGAACAATTAAGAATGTATCTGTTCGAGTCACCTTTAAGTGCCTAATATGTGTATTTGCTCATTGTTTTAAATCTGTCATTCAATGTCAATGTAGCTACCGTGTGATTAGTTTTATCTGGATCACTTTATATATTTTTAGCTGTATTTGCTAATGTCTCAGTTATATTATTATATCAAATCACGGATAACTTATGAGCATTTCTGTCTGAAACACTTTACAAATTCCAGTCTCAGATCAATACTTATTATTTATCTCAATTGTATCAGTGTATAGCATCACAACTTTAGATTATGATTTTTTTTTATCTTAGACATTTCACAGATCCTGCCTAAAACAAGCATAAAAAACGTTTTATCATCTAACAAGTAATCAATAAAAATCTTATCATTTATTTTTCTGCCCATATGTTTCTTTTCCGACTTTTCTATAAATATTTTTGTCTAGTTTCTTAGCAATTTCTATATTATTTATTTTGACTGCATTCACATTCAAAATTATCATTCAATATTTTGTTTCTTATTCATTATTTATTTTAGATAAAGAAAGTCCGTTGAATTCATCGTGTGTCATTCGATGAATCAATTATCAGTGAAATCTGTTTATTTCAATATCACACCAACAAAATTTGAAGATGTTTACTTTATTTAGCTTCTTGTCTCCAGTGATAGGTTTCAGCCAGAATTTTCCAACTTAGATTTACAAGTACGATAACGTTGAAAACTTTTTCTTTAAAATAAGGATAATTGAAGTATTTTTTTTTTCTGTTTGCAGATGACGTTAATGCAAAAACTTAATAGAAATTTAATAATTTACTAATAAAATTTTCATAATTTAAATATTTTTTAAATAATAAAACGCAATTTTTTGCATTGAATTTTGGCTTTTTCAAACAATTTTTTATTAAAAATAAATTAAGGATTCCATAAATCCTTCAGTATTTATATTCTTAGATGTTCTGTCTAAGGTGCGAACCAAAAGTTTAGAAATAACTGTTTCTTGTAAAAAATATAAATTTTAGCCCATAATCATATAATTTTTGGAATTTTGAACTTTTTTCTAATTTCAAAATTTAACTTTACCTAGCTGCTTAGTTTATCATTTCTTTACATATTTATGTAATCCAAAGGCAATATTGTGATCAATTTACATAAAATATTACAGTTGAATATTTTTAATCATACTTTAAATTGAAACTTTATAAAAATTGTCATTTTAAGAAAAACAATATAAACTTGTTTATAATTTTGAAAATTTTGAAATCAATTTGATTTTTAATGATGAAAAAAATACCGTATTTTTCTCGAAAACTCGAAACATTTTATCTAAGCCTTCATTTTTAGTATGAATATTTATTTTAGTTTCAAATTTTCTTTCTTAATCGTTTTCATGATTTCAATGAATATTTATTTTGATCAGCTATGTAGAAGGCCCCAAAATTTCACTCAATAATTAGAAAGCATTATATTTAAGTGATTCAGAATTATCTAAATTTGCAATAACACCATTGGCAAAAAAGAATTTTATTCTCAAATATATTTTTAAATAATAATAATATTTTTTAATTAAGTAAAATATAATTTTTAATTAATCCAAATAAAACAATGCAAAGTAGCTTAGTAATAACTATTATTTATAATTCCAAGTATTAATTTCTATTAAAATGTCTTTAATTTCATTTCCGGTAATCCTAGAAGTAAAGTGAAACCTTTAAAAATGAAAAACGGCATGCTTTAGAATAAAAAATTGCTATATTTATTCTATATTTCCATGTACAATATTTGATAAAAATGAAATTCATATTAGATTCATATAAGATAGAAGTAATATTAGGTATAAGATTCATATTTATATAAGAATAATATAAGCATCAGATTTCCAATTGGATAGAAATACTATAAGCATTAGATGTACTTGAAGATAAAAAAAAATTATGAGAATAATAAAAAGCACATTAAATGTTAATTCATACCACTGCTCATAAATTTTTAATCTTTTAAAGGTGTCTAATGGCAAATAAAATTTTCTTTGTTTATTTCCAAACAACATTTTATTTTTACTATTTAGCTTAATGTAATGCAGATAATTAATTATTTTAAGCGTCATTAATTTTGTTTAATTCATGAAAAAAACTTTAATTGCATCATAAGTTATTATTTAAAAATCCTTCAATAATCTTTCCTTTCATGGCAACATGCTGTCTTTTTTTTTTTTTCTGAAAGATTTTTTTATAAAACTCGCTATTTCAAATTCTCAAATAAAGGTGTAAATTTTAGTTAATCTGAGGAAGCCCAAATGCAGATTTCTGTTTAAATAGATAACAATTGAAAAAGACACTAATATAAATGAACATGAACGAGCTGAAATTATTTTTCCTTTTATAACACTTTTATTTAATTTTGGGATATCACTCGACAATTCACTTTTATTATATTTGGAATGACAATGCATTATTTTGTTACTTTATGAAATGAATTATCAGTATTCAATAACTGAATATAAATTTTGATTCTGTACCAGAAGCCTCTGCATTTAGGAGAGTATATATATATAGTTTCTTTTGTCTTTGTTCCAGAAATCTTTACTGTGATTCCTCTTTTAAGAAAATATTATTTTTTTTTACTATTTAGATATAATGTTGATTCTGATAGAAATATTTTTTTATGTCTGAAATTTTTATATTAAATCGTATTTTTCTTCTTCAAGGACTTGAGAGGAAAATATAATACTTTTTATAAATTATTTTCAACTTAATTATGAAGAAATGATATAGTAAATTTCGAAATATTAAGGGTTGATTGCAATGTGATATTACCATTTACAACGCTTTCAAAAAAATTTAAAGAAACAATTTTAACTTCAGTTAGAAATTTTCAACTGAAAAGCATCAGGTTGAAAAAATTTAATAATGAACGCTGTGTGCATTCTTCCTTAAAGCTACACAAATTCATACCCAAGATGTATGAAACAAACGGCCATAATACGAACCTAATACAACTTTTTTGACACAAGTTTCCAATTTCAGATCCCTCAGAAATCGAAAGGCGCGCAACATATCAAAACACGTTTTCTTAAAATTTTTCATCCCGCATTACGTGAGTATGGACAGTGGACTACAACATCCATATATCAAACTCCTTTTTTTTAAAAAAAAGAAACTCAGATATAAATTTTTAAAAATAAAGGAGCGAACACTGAACCATGTTTTTTTTTTCTCTGAAACGCGCGGAGAGAAAAATCAGAAAGCTTAAAACCATCTATCCTCTTTACAAACCATTTACAGAGCGAAAAGCCTTCAACGGGGGCATCGTTTATTTTGAAGAAATTGAATTTTTATCTTTTTTCAAATAAAGAAAAATAGGCTATACTTTCGGATGGCCAGCCTACGTGATAGAGGGACTTAAAAATATTAGATGCCAGATACAGCCTCGCTATGCCTACTGGCAGGCGCTTGAAAGATGCTCTATAACTGCATCTTTTTCGGTGTGTTTAGAAATCAGTCATGAGCAAAAAGATATTAGTACTGTATTTATAAAAGTTATAAAATAGGAAGCATTAGAGATATGTCAGTTTTCATATTCTTATTGTATTTCATATTCTACACAAAAGTGTTTTGAAGTTTGGATTTTAAATTTTACCAAATCAAACTTGAATTAGAAAAACAAGTTTTAATTCATATGCTGAAAGTAAAAATAAATTTTCCCCCCAAAACCTCGATTTAAAAATAAAATCATTAAGACGTAATATATTGAAAGAAATATAAAATATATCCAAATAAATCATAGCTGTTACATAATTTTTAGTTGATGCTTAGAATTTTCATTCGAGTGATAGCCATTTTGGTTGGAATCCATGAAAATTCTTCCTTATCTCAATTATTGTACAATTATATTTTGATTTCCAGACTTTTTATTTAGTTCACTGACACAAACGCTCTTTCGCCTTTTTTTTTCATTTCAAAAACAAAAGAAAGTCCGTAATTTCTTACCGTTATTAAAATTTCTTTCAAGTCTTATAATTATCGTAACTTCTTTAACGGTAACTGGAGACATGAATTTTCTGATGGGCCAAAGACATGCTATAAAAATGTCTCCATTGTAATTTTTTCTTTTTTGACTTTTGTAAACGGCATTGGAATTTAATTTGGAAATACAATGCATTCTGGAAATTACATAGTTACCAAATATAATAAAAATTTTAATGTTAATAATCTTAAAGGCTATAATATTAAATGTTCAAAAGATGTTATAAGAAAAATCTAGTCTTTTAATGAGCATTTATTTCCGGTAGATATTATGAAATGACTGGAATGTTCATGACTGTTAGAATTTAAAACACTAAAATGAAGAATTCAATATCTGAAAATATTATTTTAAGAATATTTATTTACTTTTTTGTATTATTTAAATTTAAAACAGAGTTATGGGTTCAGAGACATGGAATCAATGACACCATAGATAACGACAAAAATTTGAAAATATATATATTTATAACTCTGTTATGCAAGCATGTTTATAGTTAGGCTAACATACTGCTAAAAGAACAACTTGGAAGTACTGAGCAGATTATTGTATTCAAGGACAAAATACCGCGGGATAATCAGTACGAGTGAACAGTGCAAAATCAGTTTTGACTTCCGTCTCCAGTTATAGGTTACGGTAAGCATGACACCACATAAAGATACACTTGCTAATGTCAGTTAAAATTATATTATCACTGAAATGGTAGAAATGTACCAAGTCATAATTGTGTAATACCCCTTAAAAGTTAGGGTGAGTCAAAATTATGTAATTATTGTAATCATATAAATGAATCAAGTCTTCAAACAGTATGAATCCTTTATGAAGGTTTTAAATTTGCTAATCGTAGTGTTAAAGATATAATAATAACTTTTAAATAGCAGAATATAAAACATGCACTCGCATTTGGCAGAAAAATAGATGATAATCCACTTACTTTTCCGTGCAATAAATCGAGAATTTCATTGCTGAGTGCTGTCTTAATTTTGAATCGCCCTGCAATTTCATTCGTTTGAGGATATGTTTATCGCGTTAATTATTAAAATTGAATAGAAAGGGCAATATTCAATTTTTCATAAAGGAAATGTGCAATAATTTCTTAAATTTCTATTTGATTATTTGATTCAAGATTTAATTCATCCCAATGCTTTTTCATTATTACATTAATATTTAAATAATAACAGCAATGCATCTTCGCAAATAAAATTTCCATTAAATTGAAATTTGAACTTGCAACAATTTGTTCACAAAAATTAATCAAACACATATTAGCTACACAAAATCTTAATTAATAACAAAAATGGTTACAATCTAGCCCTACTAATGACTTTATGCAATGTTTATTAAATAATTCTAAATCAGACCTCCACATATCTTTCGAAGACTTTGATGTTCCTTCCATATCTACAGAAACCCCCTGGCAATTAGTAAATAATAATAAAATTAATCATTCCGATTGATATTTAAATAATATTAGCAACACAGCTTCGCAAATAAATTTTTCACTAAATTGAAATTCAAACATGCAAAAATTTATTCGTAAAAATTAATCAAACATTTATAAGCTAGAAATAATCTTATTTAATAAGAAAAATACATACAAATAATTATTATTTGTGACTACATGCAGCTCTTATTAAATAAATCCAAATCAGACCCCCTCCCCTTACCTTTAGAAGACTTTAATTTCCCTTCCATATCCACAGATATCCCCTGGCAATTAGTAAATAACAATAAAATTAATCATTCCGAAAGATTTGTCAACGTTACAGTCGGCAAACGAATTTACGTTTCCTCAGCCGCGCAATCGCCCAATTTCTATGTCTCTTCCTGATTTAAACGCTCAGGGCTGAGAAGTAATAAAACTCAATAAAATTTGTCGTAAAATCTCGTGCAGTCAATTTCACACGCCACTTCCTTCCTGCGAGGATAAAATTAATTAACAACCCAAATATAACCACCTCTTTTAATCTCAAAATGCCTTTTCTATTATTAACACGTTTTAAAATATGATCTCGCGTATTCTCGCGTCAAGCGAGACGATGCGAGAGCGAAGTGGAGTTGAGGGGTTTACGAATGGAATGCTTATCGAAATTTTTAAGAATAAAAGATTTCTATTTCCTTTTTCCGGCTCTACGTATAAAGATATTTTAGGTTTTCCTTTTGTATCCATCTGTATTATACAATTGTAGCTGCCGCAGCTGCAGCTGATACGAGTTTTCATCCACACAACTGTTGTTGAAAATATTTTCGAGTATCTTTCAGATTCACTTTCAGAGATTGCATGCAATTAATTTTTGGGTGGAAATTATGTTTATTACTTTTGAAAGTAGAACTTGCGCTGACAAAGAGAACTTTTCGTACATAGTTTAAGCGTATAAAAGCAATTTAAGTGCTTCTTTTGTGTTAATCTGAATTACAGAAACAATGGAGTTGGATATTTTAAATAGACTATCCACTGTTCGCGAACAAAAAGTTTGTTTATGAATGCTGGAATTCTGCCAATGACAAAAGCATATTTTTCAGTTTTGATGTTGTTTCGTGCAATGTTAAATGATTCTACAAAAGCAAATTGAATCGCTTAATATTTTAAAGGAGAAAATTGTATTTTTTTCCGTATAAATTTTCCTCTTTCATTTGTTAGAGTTTCCTTTCCACTTTCTTTTTAAATTTATTTTTCAAAATTTTTTGTCTTCAAACACATAAGAAGAAAAATATATATCAGAATTTTAAATAAGAAATGATGTTAAAAAGTTTGAATTTAAACTACTATAATTGTTAAAGTAGAAAAAGAGCTAAATATTTTTTAAGAATGTTTTTTTTTCATAATTTATAAGGAAAAGACATTAATTGAAAGGGAAAAAATATTTAAGTTGGAGAGTGACTTAAACCAAAAGTTAAATATGTTGAAAAAGTAACTTTCTACAGCTATCAGAAATTGATTTTAATGATTTTCCAACATATCACATACATACCAAAGAAATTAATTTTAACTTAAAATTATAAATGATTAAAAAAAGAAAAGCATTTACAAAAAGATCTCCCAAAAAACTGAACAGAGCCATAACTGAACTCCGCATAAACTGAAAAGAGGATTCGACGAAAAAGGAGTTCTCTATGTCTATTAGTAATTGATTTTAAAGATTTTAAAACACATCAAACACGAATAAATTTATTTTTTATTGAAATTTTTAGATGATTCCCAATCTATAAAAAAACACGCTCAGTTCACAAAACTAAGGATATTTTTTAAATAAACATACACGTAAGCTATCATCTTGTAAATGAAATTAGTTATCATCTACCAGATTACCAATCAGTAAACAAATTCATTAATTCTTAATTTTTAAGACGAAAATTGATTTTATTAGAAGTTACAAATAAGAAAAGCACGCCCAAAAATTCTTGTAAAATTACATCACTAAAGTAGGGATATTTTTAGTCAAATAAACCGACTCCCGAAAAAGTGTGAAGCAACAACTTCCTAAAAATATAACATAATTGCAACGGAATCCTTTTCAGCGATAACAAAAGAAAAGATAGAGAAAACGTTCTGTCAGTAGGCATTGCAAACAGCGTTTTCAATAGTTCTCACGTTTCAGAGTTTTGTCGTGGGCGGCGCTGCGATGACCCAAACAGATAGCCGCTTCAAACGTCATCAGAGATAGATGGATTGGACCAAAACGCGACGTCTGTCCGTCGTGCTTTCAGGAGGACTTTCTTGTGATGTACAGCAGATGGCTCGCGTCATGGTCGCTGTCTTAAAAAAGCGGTTCCAAGGAATGTCGTGAGCAATTATTTCATTAGCGATTCTAAATTAGTTGTTTAGAAATTCTCGTAAGAATTACATCTAACATTACAATGATAGATGCTATTTTTATTGTTAGATCAGTTAGAAGAACAAATTTTTCCATAAAATGGATAGAAGCATTTTTTCATTAGAAAAAATTTGTGAAAAAACTGAAACTGAAGATATTTACGAAAAACCAAGAAATTTAGGTTCTTTTCAGTTATATGGGCTCAACGAAAAAATCGCCATATAATCGTTAGTCGGAAAAAATGAAGATTCGCCAAAAATTCAAAATTCCGTCAAATTTCACGTAATTATGCTAACGGCAATGTTTGCGTTTTGCTCACAGTGGCGACATTTGTTTTGTCATTCACTTCGCTTGGCGACTTGACTCACTTTTGGCTCACATTGGTGAAATCGTTCGGCATTATAGCAGAAAGGTAATGAAAGTTCTTACGGAATTGTAAAATCAAAATTGAAATAGAAAATAGGAGAAAAATAATTTTTTCATCAAAGTTCCATTAAGGTATAAGAGAAACAATAAATATTTTAGTGAGAGATATGTAAGTGAAAATTTGACTTTTCTCAAAGATTCATAGAAGCAAAATTTAGGTTTATGAAAATCATTTTGAAAAGTAAGAAATATGAACACACAGTAATGCATTTTAAAATCGAAATCTCCATTGTTTGAAAAAAAACAAATGCAAATTATTAAAAGTTAATCTTCATTGCTTGAAAAATATAAAAACACAACGTTAAAAATATTATAATCAAATCCTCGCTGATTGAACCAAAATAAGAACACAACGTAAAAAAAAATAATAAAAAATTTCCATTGCTTGAAAGAAATATGAGCAAAAGATTAAAAAAATAAAACTAATCCTCCTCATTTGAACGAAATATGAGCATCACGTAAAACATATTAAAAGCTAATCTGAAATGTTTGAAGAAAAGCGCGAAAATTGAACTCAGGAAAGTTTTAACCGATCAGGTATGAATATTTTTAAAATTTTGAAATGAAAATGATTGAACAGTAAAATAAATTGGCACACAGAACACTGATTATATCATTTGATAACATAGTAAGATTTACCATTCAAAACAGAATTTAAAACTCATTTCAATACGCATACACAATATAAATATAAATGCGCGTGTGTGTATGAGGAATATATATATACTGATATTACAAGTAAAATAACATAAATAAAAGTACATAAATGGAAATTTTTACTTTTATCTCACTTTGTTTCTTTATGGTTTATTTGTGAAGTCCATTTTTATGAAAAACCCCTTTTTAACACATGCATTCAGATATGAATTTTATATCGGAATAATTGAAATCGTTTTCAATATTTAATCTTCGCATTAAAAATATAAATGAATTATTTTAAAATTGCGAAAGTTTAATTTATTTTTAACCTCTATCTACAGGAGGTTTGATATTTATAAAAGAATTCCTGTTTTAAAAAATGTTCCGTTTTTGTTTGCAAAAATGGTCATGGATTTTTTTTATATGTATACTTAATTAATTGCATGAATTTATTTAAACAAAATACTTTTCAGATTATGTTTAGTAGTGAATAATTACTGTGAAAAAAATGTCTGCAATGAGTGATTTAAAATGCATCTATAGTAGATAATCGCCGGCAAACTTTTATTAAAAATTTTATAAACATCTCTAAGCATTTGGCAACAGTTAAGAATTCATTTCATCTTTCAAAAATATTTTTTATCAATGAAATACGAATTTTAACTCTGTTGTTTCCTGCCCCTTCCCCGCCAAAAAACGAAAATAATTGAGTAAAAAATATGCATTAACATTTATTTGAATTGTGAAATTATTGCAATAAAAATAAATTGCAATGTTAGAAAAAAATGTAAAAGCAATTGCTTATAAAAACACAAGAAATAAAAAGGAATTTTAGCAAAAAAAATGCATTCATTATTAAATATAACATTATATATATATATATATATATATATATATATATATATATATATATATAATCAACCATAATTATAAGATATTAATCATAAAAGCATTAAGCAATTAAAACCACATTTCAGAAATTAAATTGTCTAGGAAAAACTAAAAATTATTTCGGAATTAAACTACAAAATGTAAAGAAAAATAAAAGCATAAGGAATTAAATCCTATTTATGAAACAAAATTACGTTAAAATAATTTAGGAAACGGAGCGAAACCTAATATGTGAATTGAAACTAAAAATTATTTCAGGTTCAAACGAAAGTTAAAAAAAAAATTATCATTGTATTTAGTGAGCGCCAATGTAATTACTACTAAAATACAGATGAATCTAAATAAATTAGCAATAAAAGCCAAGTTAAAAGAAATACATTGGAATCAAATAGAAAAAGAATCCGGCTTGAAATCTTTTTCGAGGGTCACCCTCTGGTAGAGATTTTCGGGGCCCAAGGGGGGCCATTCTTTGATAGAATCTCTGATTGCCCACAGAAAAAATTCCCTCATTTTGAATCCCTGCCTGAGGGTGACGTTTGAAAAAGTTTCAGGTCGGATTATTTTTCCATTTGATTTAATTTGGTTCCATTGTATTCCTTTTAACTTGCTTTTATAGCCACTTTATATAGATCACGTCGATATAACTTATTATGAGATATAGATTATAATTATTAAAGACCAATTAAATTATTTCTGTTAAAAGCTTTTATTATTAAATTCGTCTTTAAAATGTAATTTACATTTGGTGTTTCAGAGCCGAAAAAGAAAGTGACAAAGCAAAAAAAAAAAAGTGTTAAAATATTAACACGAAACCTGACTGCACCTACATTCCGTCTCTCTGCATTTCGACACCTCACCCTCACAAAAGAAAATAATGCACTTAAATAAACAATTCGACATTTACGAAGAGGTCGCGAACTTGATAATAACACTCCTTTTTACGAGACGGGAAAAAAAGAAAGCAGTTTCGTACCATTTTAGATAAAAAGGAAATAGCTTAAATAAGATACAGCTCATAAACATTCTTCGCAATGTAAATGTGTCTTAACGCTCGCTTTAAAATAATGATTCTGCTGGATAGATGAGCGCTGACGACGACAATCTGAAAAAACAACACATAAAAAATAAAACGATACACTCCCAGTTACAGTTAGAGACCCTTTCCCTTGGAAAATTTTCTTTTTCACTAAGCCTCCTCAGAATCAAAAAACAACACAGAAGGCACACAAAAAATAAGAAGAAAAAGACATCGAAACGCAACATCAGTCCGTTTAAAAGCTAATTTAAAGATTTTATCAAAAAGTCCTTTTTATGTTTTTTTATCGCTTGCTTCTTCCAGTAATGTTTTTTTTTTTTTACCCACCGCGACTTGGCGCTTTAGTGACCATTTTAAGCTAGGTGATTTTTTTTTTCCACACCCAAGAGGGCATTAGTTTAAACGGGTATGAATCACGCGAAAAGCGTCGCTGTGAGTGTTTATAAGAAGAAGCAAGCTGAGAAAACATTAGATTAAAGGCATTTCATTATCTGGGCGCGTTTTAAAGCTTTAATTCCGAATTTTATTTTCATTTTTTTTTTCTTCTTCATCGTCGTATTCGTGCACTAGTTTCTCCTGGTTATCTGCTAGATGAGACGTTATTCTGGTGCATTTAGAACGGGCTGGAAAATCCCATCTATGATACTCGAATTGCAAGTCAAGAAAGATTTAATGTGCGTTTTCTGTGATGTAGCAACCCATAAAATTAAGTCGCAGAGTAATGTGACGTAAGAATACTTTATCGAAAGCCCTAGCCTTTCCTAAGATTTAAAATAATAGAAAGAAGTTCTCATATTCTTCCTGTAACAATCCTAGAAAGAGAAAAAAATATATATACATATTCTTTTGTTGTTTTTGAATGTTTATCGCATTATTATATGAAGATTCCAACGAATAAAATAAAATTTCATTTGCTTACACAAATATTTTAAATTTAAATTTTATTAAGTATATTTTGCATTCGTTTATTCAAAAATTACATTAGATTAACAGTAATATGAACGAATGCTTTGATATAAGAAAAAAAAAATGTTTATAAAATGAATATGAATGAATGTTTTGGCATATAGAACAAATGTTTGAAGTGTGAAAGAAATATTAACATTTATTATGATATAAAAAATAAAAGTTTTACTCATAAAATGAATATAAAATAATGTTTAAATTCATTGTGGATCCAAAAGTTTGGTTTATGAAATGAATATGGAAAAATGCTTAAATCCTTTAGTTTATGAATTGGAAATACGAGAAACCAATAAAATAAAAGATCAGTTTTAATTAAAAATATTAAAATTAAAAACAAAATTATGCCATTTAAAAATATTTTAGCAGCGATCCCCAGTTTTAATTAAAAGAGGCTTCAGGTTATAGTAGTTCAGATTACAATATTCTACAATGAATCAATGCGCGTAACATGTATCAAAATCATTAACTCGTTTTAAACTGTAATTAGATTTCATATGTAGTAAGTAATCTTATTCATCATGAGGATCGGTTAATTCAGTTGTATTAAAATCTAATTGAGAAGATTTGCCTTATTAATACCTAAGATGCAATTGTGATTCAAAGAATAATTTTATGAATTAATACATATCCAAATTATACACACATTACATATTTTTATATTTTCATATCTTAATTGCTTGTCAAAGACAGTTGATTCAGTGATTCATCAGTTTAGAATCAGTGATTTATGAATTTCAAATATAATTTGGGAAATAAAACTAGAAGAAATTTATCTCCTAAATATGGCATATTTTATTTTTAAATTCATTGTGTGATAAAAAAATTCAATTATACAATTTAGATCTCTTCTTATTAATTTGGGAGGACTAAAATTTCATAAACATTTATGATTGTAGTTTCAAGGCATCTCATTAAAATTCATCTGTGCAGATTGTAGAAATTTTAATTTTTTTTTAATTCAACGTAAATGAATGACACGGAATCAACGCTTGGGTAGACTGAATCTAAAATTTGATACATATATATAAAATTAGTTATAAAACTGTGCTGAAATTCAATTATCTAGCTATCTGCGTTCGTTTTAGAACAGCGATATTCATATTCAGGGAAAAGCACTCTAAAAGCAATAATTTCGTAGTCTATAGAGTCTAAACTCACCAAAATCTATTGTTGAATTTTTTTAGATTATCACAGAACCTTCAATTTATACGTTTGGTCAATGAAAATTACGATATTTATTTTAGATAAATAACAGAAAGTGTTAGTAATATTATATGGACATAAAACAAGCCTTTCCTCCTAGAATAATTCATAATATGCTTACACATTGTTACGAACTTAACAATATTACCAAATATAAGAGCCAAAACAAGCAGACTTTATCGCCTTATACTTTATCGCATACCTACCTAAAAGCAAATGATACATCTTACACACTTAGGCTTTTACAAATCATCAAGTGCATCTAAAAGTTAACTCCTAATGATTCGAGGATGGAGTGTTCGCGAGATATTCGTGACTCCGATGAATCTCGTGGCACGTCACGAATAGATTTCGTCTCAAAGTGTTATCGGGCTTGTGTTTGGTCCGAAATCAATTACTCGAAGCAGATATAGAGTTGATGAAAATTAGTGCGTGGAAAAGTACGTGTGCTAAAGTAAATGTTTTCTCGTGTAGCGTGCGAAAACTCTGAACTGAATATTTATTACAACAAAAGTAGAATTTGCAAAGAATTGTCAGCTTATAAGATATGGCGAAGAATATAACAAAATTTACATTAACATGAATCGTTGATGAGCCGCATGTATTGTTATATGCATTGCTAGTGAGTTAAATATAACGTTATTTGTGTTTGAAGAACGATTATCAAAATTGAAAAGATTAAACTATGACATCAGCTATTATTAAGCTTCCATAGGCCTTAAATATTTTTTATAAATTACCAAATCAATCTTAAACGTAACGGCAAGAAACAATAAATTCCCCTTAACAAACTAGTGTGCTTTCTCAATGCACATAGTTTTATGCTTAGTTGTGTAGTCGAATGAAAACAAAATATGTATTCTCGGATAATATGTATGAACATCTCATTTTTGACGAGACGGCATCAGTGTGCCTTTCCTGTCATGTGGATTTTACCATAAATCACATTTTAATCGAGAATCCATCTTTTAATTCCTGTCATTCATTCTTTTGTAAGACATCTCCATTGACTTCTGAAAATCTGGTGGATGAGAAATACTCACAAATATTTTTAAATTTCTAAACACCGTTAGTTTTTATCATTATAGTTCTTTTTAACTTCATGCTTGACCTTTTTTACTGACTTTATAGTTTCACTTTCATCTATCATCACCGTTTCAATTAAATATATTTAACATTGTACATCCTTCATATTTGGAATAATGTTATTATAGTAAAATTGACACCTTCTTTTGCATTTTAGTATGTCAGTTTTTATAATTTTCTCTCTGGCTCTACCATTTTCTTGGCGCAGAATAGCCAAAAAACATCAAACAACAACAACAACTTAGAGTCAAATTTGTAGATTGTTATCACTTTTTAATGAAATCCATACAGAGAAAGTTTGTTTACCTGGTTATTCGAGTATAAATGAAATTGGTCATTACAAAACGTTTTTATAAAGAGGTAAGCAATTACAATTTTGTACAAGTCTTAGCATCAAAAATACACATATTTATCAAAATTTGTGCCAATCTTTCAAGGATTTGACTATCTGTCAATTTGTATTCATAACACAATGATTTAAGTCAATGAAATTTGGTGTGTACTTTTGTGCCTGCAACTGTTGCTTCGTGTCAAATTTTGGTATCAATAGGTAAGAAAAAGGTAAAAAAAAAATACTAGATTCTAAATGGAGATATATATTTTATGGTTCATGAATACGGTACTAATGCCTCGTAAGATATTCAATGCCAGCGTAAAATCTCTATGTAAAGTCTATGTACTAAATTTCAATCCCTTAACTCGAAAGGTTTTGGATATATCGTTTTCATATATTTCCATTATGTACTTTTCGGATTTGTTAATGCTTGAAACATTGAGATTCGACCAAATCTCGTATTCGAAAGTTTTGAGGATTATAATATTTTTCTTTAAGGACATCGTATTATACCAGAAAGTTGAAGATAAAAGCAGAATTAGTCTTGAATAGTATCTGACAAAATCTATTCAAAATTAGTACTCTAGAGAAATTCACGATAAGTTACGACTAAGCGGGCTCTTCTTGTTGACAAAATAAAGGGAATTACAATGAACTGGTTTAAAGAAACCGGGCATTTAAGACAGAAGAAAAATATTTAGGACTCGAATCATTCATATTTATCACTGTTCTGTTATCGAATTCTTAGAGTGTTATAGAATTTGTATGCTTTTTATTCAAAAGTATACATTCTATTACTATATAAGCTCATTTGGTATAAATCATAATTAAAAGAAGAAAATGATTTCTTTTTTTAATTGACGAAGTTTTATTTCGAGAGATGGATTCATAAATTTTCAGTCAAAGCATTAAAATTAATTATTAAAAATGTAAATTGTGAGATGTATATGGATAAGTAACATATTCAAACAGTTATAAGCATTGAAGAGTATTGAAGAAATACGCATTCATGACTCAAATAGGAGTAAATTATATTTAAAATTCAATCTAAGATGAGAAAATTTATAGTCACTTTCTTGAAATTACGAAATAAGTAGCATAAAGGTTAAAATTGCCAATACATCATTGAACAACAATCTACCAACATATAAAACTTCTAACCTCTAAGGGAATTTTAAATGCAATCCATCATATGTAAATCAGATACCAAATTCATTCATTATACTTTGCTTATAATTCTTAACTCACGATTTGCAAAATGACCGGAAAAGGGCTACGTTTTTTGACCACAAGAATCGTGATTATCACTGTTTCTCTTTATTAATCTTGGCTTATTTTATCCTGTGAGTTACCATCAAATCATTCCTTTTGTGAAGATAGATTTCCAAAACAACACCATTAATCGAAGGTTTGGACTGATTTTAATTTGCGAATTCTAGGCCAAGAGTTTTAAAGCCATTTCTTATTGATAAAGATCTTAAATTCAATCAACTCCAGTCATTGCGTTCAATAATAAACATCTGTCATGGATAAAAAGTACCTTCTGGAATGGGCTTGTTTCAATTTGGCTGGGTCGCTAAGCATTAAAGATTGCTGAACTTCGTCCGAGAAGTTATCCAAGTTATCCAGCGATCCATTAAGGAAGTCATGATTTAAAGACAAGTATATCAGTCACTCTGAACGAAAAGATGCTTAATAAATTGCCTGGCAAGAGATTGGATGAAAAACATTTCGTTCTGCAGTTACTTAATGGTTACTCTGGTTTGTTTAATGGTTGACTATCTTTGCAGTCGGTATTTGAAGAAGAAACTTTTAACTGATAAGAGCAAATGTAATTTTTTCCAACTCAGGGGTTACCGCACTCTCTTGATTGCAAGTTGATAAGCTGACTAAAACGATTTCTATGTTTGTATCGTAGAGTATCAATCGATTTCAATTCTCTTGTGTATTTTAGTGTTGCCCAGGGAATTCTATTTGATATTAAATAAAACTTATCTACTTTTAGTGGAGTGTGGGAGATAAGTTAAAAGACACCTGCTTTTAAAGCTTAAAAGTAACTTTTCTTGTAGATGAATCACCAACGATTTTAAACTGTCATCTATTTAACAGCTACCAGTTGTAAATAAAAATCAGTTGTTAGCAAATTAGTTAACATTTTACTAACAGCATATAAGTTGGAGAATATATAATGTGACTTTTAAACGTTTTTAGTTGATAAATGTTAAGCAGTTGAATTTTTAAACAGTCAGGAAAAATATTTTTTAAAGAAAAGCAAATTGTTATAAATGAGTAAAGATTGGAAAACCCAGTGAATTATATTTGATATTAAATAACACTTACCTACTTTTAATTAAGAGTGAGAAATAAGTTAAAATATACCTGTTTTTGAAGCTTAAAGGGAAGTTTTCGTGTTGATGATTCACCAAACATATTACACTGTTAGCTATTTAACAGTCATATAAAAGACAATTATAAATAAAAGTCGGTTGTGAACAAATAAGTTAAGAATTTAGTAACAACATTGAAGGTGGCGAATATATAATCTGACTTTTAAAAGGTTTTGGATTGACCACATAATAATGCTTTTAAGTTGATAAGTTTACAATTAAACGTCATGTAGTCAATTATTTCACAGTCATGAAAAAGTAATTTTTAAATAAAAATTAACAGTTATAAATGTATTAGAGATTTAAATGGCCATTTGAAAGACAAGAAATGAATAAAGATAATTCAGGAAATTTTTTGCATTAGAGTTTTGTACTTTTTTATGAAGATAAAACAGAATGAGAAGTTTCACATTCATCTATTTAACAATCACTTAAAAGCTAATAGCAAATAAAAGTTAATAATTAAAAAGTAGTTTAAGGAATATAAAAGAGGGTAAATAAATAGTATCATAACTTGTATATGGTGTACTAAATATAATTTCATTGCATGCTTTTGTAATTGAAAATTATTCAACTATTCATTGAGTTTGCAATTTTCTAAGAATCATTTAAAGTACTAGTAAAATTATATTTATGTATTTTTGAATATTTGTTAAAGTTATTTATGAGTATGTCTTTAAAATAAAATTAAACGAAATAATATAATGAAGAGGGGAGGTCAGCATAAAAATTGTTTTAAAAAAATTGGAATTTGTGAAAACAAATACAAATTAAGGCGAAAATAATTTAATCACACATTTTCAGGTTAACAGAACCGTAATGATTTCTGATAAAATAAAATTATCACCTTAATTTTTAACAAAGTCATTCCATTCATTTTAAGCGCATATCAAAGTTAATTGCAACACTATTTTTTTCTGAAAAAAGTTCTGAAACTGTCAAAAATTTGATTTCAAGTATTTTGATGTTCGTTGCACTTTTGAAATTATATATAAACCCATTTTTGAAATTAAATATGCCTCTTAACATTTCATAAGAGCAATAAGCTAATTACTCGAAATTCTTTTTCAAACTTTGAACTAAATCTGTTAAATTTATAACCATTTATTGGTCTCTATGTTCTTTTCTGTTTGAACAAGAAAACGTAAAAGCACGACCATCTGGATAGTGAAATTTTGGTAAAGGATCCTATTATTCCATTACTACCTTAAGATATATCAGTATTAAATCATTACACAATAGATTAAAAAAATAGATTTCCAATATGCATTAGAATCAAAAAGTGAAGGTTTCCCTGAATCAAAAAGTGACATTATCCAAGAAACAAAATTTCTATATTTCTAAGAAAATTCTAAATTTCGAAGTTCCTCTATAAATGCATGAAAAAAATTTAACAGCTTTTTACTCTTATTATTAGCATTTTTCTTGAAAAGAATTCCATGTATAAATAACTTATTAAGAATCATATATAAATAAGTTTCAATCCTAATCCCCCAACACGCAGTTTTGCTTTCGCTTTATGAGCAGCAACGCTTAAAAATTCACAATAGATTTAAAAAAATTCCATATTACGCATTCGATTTGCCGGAATAAAAAAGTTACATTACCCAAGATTCAAAATTTCTATATTGAGAAGAGAATTCAGAATTCCAAACTTCCTGTATAAATACGTTTAACAGCATTTTATTCTCATTATAAGAAATTTTCTTGGAATGAATTTTATTTATAAATAGCTTATCATTAAGAATCAGATTTATAAGCTTCAGTCCTAATCATTCAACACACAGTTCTGCTTCCGCTGCATAAACAGCATTGCTTACAGATTCAGCCATCCTGTATCTGCAGTGGAAACAAATGATTTCTTAGAAATTCTTAATTTGCTGCCGGTAGATACGGAATGTATCCAAAGAGAAATCACCTTTTCTTCCGTTCCGGTCAAAAAATCTTATCGCCTTCTGAGAAAAGCCTCTTTTCTTCAGCTGACCGTCACGGCTGTGCGGACGGAAATTACGTCACAGCATCCACTATCCTCTGACCAGGATATCCGTTAATGCTGAGATCGTTCGTGCAAGCAAAATTTTCCATCATCCGTTGCTTTTACCATTAATAAATATATATATATTAGTGAAGAGCATAGGGCCTGGACAAGATTGAGAATCTGAACCTGGCACAGTATGGATTAGGCATAAGAACAATGATCTGCCTTATACTGACCTATCGTATTTGTTATTCAGGCTAATAAAATATGGGAACTTTCGCACATTTCGGAAAATCAAAATATTAATTTTCCTATTTGGGGCATTGTTGAATAAAAACAATTAGTAGTCAAAGCAGTGGTCGTTTAGGAGTGGTCCTTCAAATGGATTCTAGCTTAATCTCTCATTAAAGATGCCTAAGCTCTCCTCTCTCTTAACAGTGTGGGCCTTAGTCAGGGTCGAGAATGCTAGAAGTACTAAGCTTTTTATTCTCAAAGTCCCATAAAGTAGCGTGTTTCTTTACAAAGTAAAGAAAAATGGCAATTATTAATTTCATTATACTGAACCTAATAACACTTTCCTAATCACACTACACAACACTATAACTTTGGCATAAGGATGATGATCTGCCTTAAATTGAATGACCTGTTGTATTTATTAATAAAATTCACAAACTGTAGAAATTGAAGCATGTGTCAAACCATAAGAATACAAGTTTTCCTATTAGAGTACTGAAGAGCAAAACAATCAGTGGTAAAAACAGGGGTCAGTATTCTTTTAGAAATAGCCTACCAAAATGATTTTTGGCATAATTCTCTATTATAGGTATTTTCCCTCTCCTGTGCATAAAACTAGGGATGTTGGTCATGGCCATAAAAGTTAGAAGTGTTTGGATTTTTATTTTCAAAGTCCCATAAAGTACAGTTGAATATTTCTTTGTATATTAAAGATATTCCGTTCTTGAATATTAGTTCCATTATAATGATAAAAGATTCTACAGAAACATCGATCTTTGACATGAATCTAGCGTTTTTAACTGAAGCTATTTTACTATACCCGTCAATTAATATTGGCACATTGTTGATATTCAAATACCTAAAAATCAAATATGCATTTTGAATGTTTTTTCCTGCCTATTGAAATCACAATATAGAATTACACGTGCAACTACAAAAGCACGTTACCAAATTCCACTTATTTAAGTCATCGTATTTTTGATTTTTAGTATTAGGTTGTTCGGAAAGTAATTTCGTTTTTTCCCGACAGAGGATTTAATTGTATTTTTCGCACCCAATTTCATACTTAAACCGCAAAATCATTTTATGTTTTAAGAGCTGATATAGCAAGGCTTGAGTGTGAAAAAGTGCAGCTGATTCTTCGCAGTAGTTTTTGGATGGTGCCCTTTTAAATATGGAGAGCAATAAACAGCATTTTCGTCATTTTTTTCTTTTTTGCTATATAAAAGGTAAAAATGCTGTCAAGCCAGAAATAAATTAGCCAATATGTGTGGAGAAGATGTGTTAACAGTACATCAGTACCAGAACTGATTTGCAAAATTTTTCCTTCAAATGAGGAGGCCAAAAACCCCCTCGATCAGTTTTTTTTACAGCAAAGACCAAAACTTTTATGAGCGTGTAATCATGTTACTACCAAAAATATGGCAAAAGGTATTAGACCAGAATGGCAATTTTATAATTTAATAAATAATTTATTCATTAAACAAAAATTTCTTTTCATTTTGACAAAAAAAAAAAAAAAAAAAAAAAAAAAAAAACGAACTGACTTTCCGAACAACCCAATATTTGCATGGATGCGAAAATACAAAACAAGTCCGATCTTTGATACTTTTGGTTCGACATTTTAAAGGTATTAACATTTCAAATATGTGTATTAAATTTTATCTAGATTTCTCCACGTGTACTTATCAAATTCAGTTGTACTGAGATAACTGGGCTGGTAAATTTTCTTTAGAAGATATTCAACCAAAATGTGACAGAAATTAACAAAGCTGGTGTGAAATCCATATGTAATTAGTCTGGAACAAAGCAGTTTTGAGCTACCGTTTTCGCAGATTAAGAAATAAGTAAACAAACAAAAATTCAAAAATATGGAGTTTTTTTAAGGGAGGGAGAGATTCTTTGCGTGCTATGAAGTAAAAAGAGGAATTTAGTAATTCAGAAAATAAAAATCAAATAAAACGAGACATTTAAATAAAATGCAGATTTCTTTGGATTTTTTTCTCTACAGAAATTTGAATTGGGATATTTTAATTCTAGTATCCAGTATTCACAAAGGCATGTATAAGTCTGGATTTTTAATAATTTACATTTATAAATTCTGTTGTTTTTAAAATATCATTCACGACTTTAGGGAAAAAAATGTTTAGAAACTCAATTTAGAATCTTTATAATTTAGGCATTCAAAAAATCTTTAGAAAACAATTTTAGATTTTTTAAAATAAAAATTTTACAAAGTGATCAGCTATTATTTCAGTTATTAATGAAAATTGTTGATGTTGTGACATATATCACTTTGCAAGCCCACTGACATTTATCTACCAGCGATTTAAGCCGAGCAAGCGTATCGTGTTTTTTCGTCAGCGCCAACTTGGACCAAGAATACGACTTAGTTACTTCATACATAATATTTTCTTGCACAACTTTTTTTTTCAGGGAGGGCTACATTCACACACATCACTAAACAGAACACAGAAGAAGAAACCCGTTCAAACCAATATTCGAACCCGGACAACCAGATCACTTGGATGATGCGTTATTTCCCTGCCAAAATGTCGGCTAAACACTGTATTAATATTATAACGAGAATAAAACATAAAAATAAACATATTTATAATTTTAATTGTAATGAAATAATTTATCATGGTTATGGTTAATTAATTAAAATAAATTGATTAAATTTTAATTAGAAAAATGTTTTCAAGTTTGCAACTTGTACAGAAATAAAATTCTACACTTAATTAATATAATCAAAGCAAATAATCACATTACATAATTAAAAATAGCTGAAAAACTTCAGTATACCAAAATGAAAGAGGATAAATATTGATATAAACTAAAATCAAATTTTAATTGAATTTTGTTTGATAATTATTTAATATTTAAGTTTATATTTTGTTATTTATAATTTGCACTTCATTTTCTAGATTTACGCAAAATTAATATGAACTTAAGTCTTAAATATACCCATAATATTTATAGAATAATGTAAATTTTCCAATATAAGAATTAAAAAAAAAACAGTTTCAAGGGAGACAGATGGAAAAATTAGCATCTGCATGTAGATATTTAACAAGAACTGACTATTTATGACATATAATAACACAAGTAAAATTAAAAATAAAAACTATGATATTTTTTTCATTGTAGAAAAATGACATTTCAATTTAGATGTTGTAATAAAAAGCTCACGATAAAATATTTTTCTAAATTCCTTTTATTAAATGTATTGTATTTAAATGAAGATCAAACTATCATTTTCACAGGATATGTTAAATTATTATTTAATTTTAAAAAATTAACGGAAGCAATTTTATTTTAAATTAAATAATCTAATACCTGTATTGAGAAGAGATTAATTTATCATTAATATAAAACTCATTTAAATTTTTTATCCAAATATTATGTTATTTTCACTTATTTTCCTAAATATGAAAATTAATTTATATTTTTAAAACTCCGATTAACTGAAAATTTTAGCCAAATAATCGCGCCTACTGATAGAATTTATTGACACTCTAATTTAAAGTCATCCCTTCAAACAAAACATTGGAATGATATTTGATTTTTTTTTTAAACTTTTCTCAAATCTTGTTCATGTTCTTATTCAAGTCCTGTTCATGCATTGCATTTGAGTGAAGAATATTCAATAATTTCAAATTGATCGATTACCCGATTTTTAATTTCAAAAACTACAAACAAGAGAAATTCAGATTTAATTAATTAATACTTGCATTTATAGATGGTGATTTATCACTTATATAAAATGCATTTGAAGCTCTTTTCCAAAAATATTATATGAAAAAATTTCCATTCATATTCTCAAATACAACGATTCTTAATAATTTTTCGGAGAATTGAATCCATATTTAAAGAAAATAACGCACCCAAATACAATGATTCCTTATTATTTTAATTTTCTGAAGAACGTAATCCATAGTTAAAGAAAATAACGCACGCAAATTTCACATGTCACTCTTATTCAAAATCCATCTCTTCAAATAAAATAATGAAAGGCTAAGTCAAATCATTGAAATGATATGTGAACATATGATGAATTAAGATTAATCCACGTGAAACAAAACCCGTTAAGACGCGAACACACGCACGCTCACCCACGAAGAAAATGACGGAACGGAGATAAACCATGTCCCTCTTTTCCTTCCAGAGAATCGTTATGAAAAGCCGATGGACTGTTTAAAACCAGTCCTCCTCAATCTCTGCAAAAAGGACCAGTTATCAGGTAGGGGGGATGACAAGTGAAAAATTAGAACTGGAAAAAGCCGAAGGCGTGATATATTGTCACCTCGACTTTTGAAGAATTACCTCGAGATAACCAGAGGATGAGTAAAAAGGTAACAGCGGTTTTAAAACCCTCACATTCAAAAAGACAGATATATCTTTTCAAAAATGTCTCCGAAAGTTTATCATCTCTGGTCCGGGAGTCCAGTCAAGAAACCAAAAAATTCTTCCAACCTCGCCCCATTTTTCAACCCATTTCCAACCTATTGTAAACGGAAACCTCCAAAAGCGAGATAATAGTAATGATAATAAAAATATAAAAGAAGAAAAAAAAATCCCGCCGAATATATCGTGGGGTAAAAATTTTTGAGTAAGACTAACCGTTACGAGAACCATTGTTGAAATCCCTTTTGCTTCATCGACAGGCGCAAGAAAATTGAAGAAGTCTCAAGTTATAAGACATCGTTATCATCAATCAGCGAGAGGAAAGAGTCCCTGGCCCCCTCTCTCTCCCTTTCTATACCCTTTTCTTTTCGCACACCCCTCTGTTCCATACGTCTTTCCTGGGCCAATAACATCGATCGGAGTTCCCTACCTCACCCTGTGTTCTTGCTCTTATTAGCAGTTTGTGAGCGGCGAAACGATAGCTTAAAGTGTTAAGATGATTCAGGATTACCGCGAACCTAATCAAAAATCGGGAATCAATTTATCTGCAGAAATCGCCGGTTGAAGGGTTCTTCTTGCTTGTTAAATAGAGCTCTCTCCGTTTCCATTAGTTTCTAACATGTAACGAGAAAATTTTACCTAGGAACTTTTAAAAAGAAATATTGATTGCTGTGACAGCAATGTGTTATCTATATATAGTGATATGGCGAAAAGACAGAATCACCTTATTGTGACATTCATTGTCTGTTTATTTTGGTGCAAAAAGCTCAAAATTAAAAAAAAACTGTTAAAAGGTTTATATATGCTATTATATATGATATTGAAATGCCTATAAATGCTTTTACTATAATCCGTTATTGAAATGCTCGTTATTGCTATTATTATAAACTGTTATTGAAATGCATGTAAATATTATTATAACCTGATATTGAAAGGCATATGAATATTATTATTATAATATGACATTGAATTTCATGTAAATGCTATTATTATAATCTGTTATTGAAATACATGTAAATGTTATTATTATTATCTGTTTTGAAATTCATAAGATATTTGAATAAAGCTTTTACTCCATTCCTTTTTATTATACTATGTGATTAAAATGCATGTAAATGCTGTTATTATAATACTTTATTGAAATGCATGCTATTTAGATTTAAACTGTCATAAATATATTTTTCATTTCATGTATGGAAGTTATTGCTAATATATTTAAACAGAAGGTGTGGTCTCTTGCATTCTCTCTAACTAAGATTTATCTCTCTTTTCTATTTATAAAAATTAAGACCATGACTGAACAGAATTTAATTTCTAAAGTCGTGTAAAAAAAACCTTTGTTTTACTTCTGATTTAATTAGAAAATGCATTTCGTATTTTCGCAATGCACATTTGATCTATGCAACCAAAGACGAACTAAAACAAAGCAAACTAAAAGCTAGATTAGATGCCAGAATTGTCCAAGTTACTGCGATTTATTTCATGTGTTTACAGCCATGAAAATATTTAATGTGGCAGAGGTTAATCCATTCAGAAATTTGATTCAAAATTTGAACTGAATCGAATTTTAGATTATAATAATTGCATCGAAATTTATGCATCTAACTGTTTAAATTTTTTAGTTAACGGGCAGTAAGGCGAAAATTTGCAATATGGCAGACATACAGACAAATTTCCTGAACTTGTTATCCATTCAAAAGTAGAACGAAATTTACAAATTTCATGTATATATTCCGTACTATCAGGTCAGCTGAAAGCGTTTTTGAGTTATTGCGCTGACATACAAAGCTGCAGACACATAGTTCCAAAACAAAGGTTTAATTTAGAAAGATTTGAAATGTGCAGATACGTCAAAATCTCATGGTTGACTATTGAAATACTTTTTTATTTGTAAACCAGAAAGTAAAACTAACATAAACGCACAACAATTATTTTTTTTTATGTTGAATGATTTTAAAGTGGCAATAAATAGCTGAATGATGATACGAAATCGCTGTAAATATTAATGATAATATAAAGAAATGTTTAAAAAATATATATGAATTGATTAGTGATAAAATGAAAAACAGTATTATTTTCTTCTTTTAACATTCAAATTGTATTCAATATATTTGCAAAAGAAATTTCTAGTTTAATATTATTGAAAATGTACCTCATTTATGCATTGAGTTATAAACGGATAAGAACAGAATATATTTTACATATCAGGTTAAAAATGATTTGAGATATTTCTAGTCCCCTTCTTCCGGTTTTCTGAAGCTTACATTTTAATTGAAAGTATCTTTTGGTATTTTAGATGTATCTAATTCGCCATTCTTTCTGTAAAATTAAAATTGATGAATATTTCTATAAAATCTTTCGCCTTAAATAAGCTTATACATATTTTTTAATTTAAAAGTAATAATCTTAAAACTGGTTTTAAAAGAGTTTGCTTTCTTGACCTTTTTTTGTGATTTGCTCTTCTTATTGGAAGTATAATATAATTTTTATAAATTATATGATATTTGAGTAAAACTTATTTCATTCGTTTATCTGTTAGATATATTCTTTGTATGAGATATTTATTTCTAATAAAATCAAATATTGCTGTAAGAAAGTATATCTTACTAATTTTGAAAATTACTTCTATTATAAAAGTTTTAGACATAGTTAATGTATGCATCGTTCTTAATTCATATAAACATTAATGCATATACTGATTTAAAACTATCTTTTTTTTTCTCAGAGATCAAATTAAATCATGTAGCTTTTTTATTTAATTAAAAAGCATTCTTTTCAAATCTAGTGCTTTTAATTTGTTAGAGTTGTTTAATGAGAAAATATTGATTCCTTATTGGTATTAGCATGATATCTTTAACATTTCTTACAGATAGTTGAGAAAGTTAATTATTCAAAAAAAATCCCGAACTATATGTTGATAATTATAGACCATTCTAATTTATTAATGTTTTAGGCAATCAGAACTATTAATATCAATGATGCTGAATAATTATCATGCAATCGATGGGAATATTAATCATAGGTGACGACTTTGACAGGTAAAAAGATGGTTAGTAATTATTATAAGATTTCATAGATAATTATTATTAAGTTATCATAGATATGTAGTACCTGCTTACTTTCTTTAAGCAGAGAAAGTTTTGCCTGAATTATTGCTAATTAAATGGTATGTGGTCATTTTTACTTATACTTTTAGCCTTAAATTATGTTTTGCTGATAAGAAAAGCTAAGTTACGTAAGTAAATTTTTATATTCTAAATATTTGCGTTCTTTGGTATTTCTTCTTTTAGTTGCATCTGCAGTTTAGATATCACTTTCTACTTAATTCTAGAGACGTCATTTACTGTTTCATTCTATAAAAATAAAAATGATATACAATGTTATATTCAAAAATAAAAAAAAACTTAAAACAGTATAAATTTGAACCAAGTTCTATCATTTTAATCGAAACGAAATTTTCAATGGTAATGGGAAAAAAAACTTACGTTTAGAAACCTTTGCTTTTAGTAACATAATTTTATAAAATTAAACATCACACAAATTAAATGTTAAAAATCTAAGTAATACTAAAGTGAATAAGGGAACCTTATTTCGTCCAACGAAGATGTATCGTTTAAGCTGTAATCAAATTTTTAGTGTATAAAGATCGTAACATGAAGATGTTTTTTGTAAGAAAATTCTAATTCCTTTGAATACACTGCATTACTTTTAATGAAGAATTGTTTGATTTTTTTGTTGTTGGAAATTAAACATTTAAACATCAAAAAATTTATTTCCGCATTTATTGCCATTTCTCTTTGTTCAGTGGCTACTGTTACTAAAATTCCTGAAAAAAATTAAAACAGCTAGATTTAGATAAGTATCAAAAGTTTTTCTTTGTGCACAGTTTTTATAGCGGTATAAGCACCATGTTTTTTTCCCTACCCCTGTACCTTACAAGTCTTACATGTCAGAAGGAAGAGATATTTTTAACTGGACAATAACAATGAGCAGATGTTTCTTCAATTTTTTGCATATTTTATAAACATAATCGACATAACTCAATTCCCATGTCCTACAAATTTTAAACTCTAACAGTACGCGATGTTTCAAAATAGTTACACTCTCAAGTGCTGCAAACAATGTTCCTTATTGACAATTGAATGAAATTCAATGTATTATAAACATCATCACAATAAAGCAGCCCCCCCAACCCCATAAATATCTATCCACAAAAGTCAGCATTAGAGTAAAAAAACAACCAACGGTGTTTGAAGAGATCATTCTTTCAAGTACTGACTATAATAATTGTTGCCCCACCTACAGCTATCAGAGTTAAGCCATCGTATGAACATTGTAATTTAAGCAATATATTGATTGATTAAATTACAAAATTATTCTAAAATTATACACCCCTCACCCCGATATGCCTGCACCCGCAAAACTCACCATGAAAAAAACCGGCGATCTTTTGAAGTGATACTTTTTTCAAGTACTGATCTCAACAGTTGCTGTCCAACTACAATCATCACAATGAGGACAATCAGCACCGCATGAATTTTATAGCTTAAACAATATATCAATAGGTTAAATGAGGAAATTCTTTCAAATTGAAAATGAGATATTCAGATTATTATTTGGTATTATAACTTAACAGTGATATCAGAAACATAAATTTTAATGATAATGTGAACAAATGTGAATATGCTATTGTAAAGTGTCTTATTGAAATAATTTATAAAGGATTATGGCGCAAATCAAAGAGAAAAAAAATCGGGCTCAGTTCGTAACACATATTTTGAAGCGAAAAACAATTTTTCAAACCGGACCAGTAGCTCAAATTCCTTGCACGTCAAAGGCGAGCAAAAACCTTTAAAAGCTCTAATCAATTAAAGACTATCACCTTTCTCCCTTTAGAACCCATTTTTCTAAAAATAAACCAAATCAAAAACGCGATATCTTTTAAAAATGAATCATAGCGATTACACCTTAACTAAAAATCCATAATTGCACAATGTGTTTTCCTCCTTTTAAAAATATGTCACCACCACCCCTGTAAATAAGTGAGCCTCTCAAAAATCGGGCACTTTTTGAGGTTCACATAGAAAACTCTCCTATAAATCTATTTTCTCGTTGATCATCATCAGTCAACCCCCTAAAAGATGCCCGTCCAGACAAAACAGCCATCGAGGGAAAGTTCCATGGGAGACCCAAACCGATAAAATGAGTGACAGCTATTAATAATCCTATCGGCTCTACTCCAGCTACTATACGGGATTGATCCGTCGCCAATTAATTTTCGTTTTTGCCCACCCATTCCGAAACAAAGAGTGACAAAAGGGGGTAGAAGAGAGGGGATGGTCCTCCCCTTCTTTGCCAGTGGTTTGTCTCTTATATAAATGTAGATGTATATCTCCCTGCGTTGGATATTATTTTTCCCTCGTGTCACACCACAATGGCTGCGGAGAAAGCCAAAATAGATGGTTCCCTAAGTGTTTTGCTTTAATCTGATAAGAACAAGCGAGAATCTTGGACCTATGATTCCTTTTCTGGAAGGTGGTCCTAGGGGTTAGAGGCGGCGATTAGTAACTGCGATTACTGCCGCCATCTAGGCCATGACAGAAGACATCTTTACTGTGTTTTTGCTTTTATCTCACTCTCATCCTTGGTCAGAAAGAATTATTAGCCCAATTTGGCTTGAACCAAAATAATTCTATCTTTTTTTTTTGGCTATGAAGATATCTGATATCAGAATTCATTAATATCATTTATGGCTATATAATTAAATTTCTCATCTATAACTGTGTAAACTAATGATTCAAATTCCTTTGAAATCTTATTAAAACGCAAATGTAGAATTATTCAAGCCTTTGGATCGCATTCAATTAAGATATAAACCTTTTACTTAAATCATAATCCATAAAGGACATATCAATGATACCTGGTAATCGGGAAACAAAGAATGGAACGAATAACTTGTAGAAGATTTTTTTCAAAGATGCACGAAGAATAAATAGTTGTGATATACAGAATATCTATAACATAGATATCTCATCAGTTTTCTTTTGAATGAATTGGTAAAAAAAAATTTTTTATGAAAATTGTTTTTATATGCAGATTTTTTCCATTAATTTTTGTCTTGCAATATTAAACAAGAATAATTTTATCTTGGGATATAGTATCCATGTAACATTTTCTTGTGTTGCCATAATAAATAAGAATAATCTTGGAATATAACATTCAGGTAGCATGTTCAGGCATTGCAATATTATACAAGAATTATTTTATCTAGGATGTGACATTCAAGTAATATGTTCATGTGTTGCAATATTAAACAAGAATTATTCTGTATAGGAATATAACATTCATCTAACATGTTAATGCGTTGCAATATTAAATATAAAAAAATTTGTTTTGGGATATAACATTCATGTAACATGTTCATGTGCTCATTATATAAACATCAAGTTTTGATAACCTTAAATGAATATTGAGATTCAAATATTCAAAAAATTATCAAACTCTTTATATTCTGTATGAATCTCAAAGTTCAAGAAAATATATTTTCGTTACTTTATCTTCATGTAAGTAATTACGAATCTATTCAATTAAAAAATCATTTTGTATCAGATGATTCAGTTCACATTTATGGGTGAGTTCTCTAATAGTGATGATGTTGATGCGTGAGCTCTTTTTAGGATAATGTGCGACCAATCACGAGAAGGATAATGCTCGTAAATTTCAAACAGATCATAGCCAGATTCCGTTGGCACCGCCAACTCCAATAGAGATAAGACCTTAGTTCTTGATGAATTAAATATTACTAAAGTTATAGCACATCCTATGAATAAGACAATCGTAATTCATCAAAGTTCTTCTTTACTCATCTGTTTTAAGTTATCCTTTCCCTTGATCTTGATATGGTATCTCTCTGGGTCATAAGGATGAGAAATATAATACCAAAGAGAAGGTAAAGAACGATCGTGTGAAGGTTTCCTTTGTTGGCGGATTTCTCTTGGAAAAAGTTTTAGGCTAAAAGTAAGAAAATGAGCGGGCTTATTCAACCTTTTACATTCAATTATCCATCTTTTTAATGCGGTTAACTAATTGGAAGTTTACTTTTCTGCCAATTACTTAGCCAACATATGATAAAAAAATATTTGAAAGTAAGAGATGATTAAGAGTTTAAGAATTCATTCTTCATTCATTTTTTTCCTAGTTTAAACTGATATTTTTTTAATAAATCTTCTGCATTCGGAAAAATAAATTGTTTCCTTTGAAACTGAAATACTAGAAGCAGAGACTATTCAAAATTTGTCCCCAAAAATCCTCTAACTTCCTTCTTTCAATTGGCTTTTTATATATTTTTATAATGTTATATTAAATGTGAAGCATTTAAATGCTTGCAATTAAATTTCACTTCAATTGCCTTAATATGAAGTTGATATTTTAAACAATTTTATGTAAAAGAATTAAATATTTATAGCTAGTTTTGATAACCATATCTGAGTACTTGATACTCTACTGCAAATAAAAAGGAATTAAGGAAATAAATCTGATAATCATGTATAAATTGGTAATTATTAATTAATGTTGCAATTTCATCTTGTAATATAATATAATAATTTTGTTTTGTCAAATTTAAAATAAAGTTGCTTTCATTTTCAAACCAAAATAATCGTGTTGAAGTTATAAAATTCCAAATCAAATATCAGTTTCAGAAAACAAATACAAAAAAGATCTAAATACATATTAAATGCAGAACTTTTTACCAGCTTCATATAAATGAAATTAGTTACCAATTTAAAACATTATACATTAGTAAATACACTCTGTGCTAATAGTATGATCATCAGATCAAATCAATTCATTTAACAATTCTCTAACAATTTCATTGAATTCATATTTAAATTATATCAATCAGTTATCATAATTATTAAAAATGCATTAAATATAGCAATTGCAATCCTTAGAATTCAGAGACTTGATAAAATTTAAGCAACCTTTCATGGATAACTTCGGAAAAAATAACTCAGGTTCCCCCTTTTTTTTTTAGGCACCTTAAATTTGAGAAAAAAAATACAAAAAATGCTCAGTTTTTCCAAACCAATTTTTTAAGCAATTAATACCAAATTGCATTTTGCATTTCATACTAGATCATAGTCATAACTTTAAATCATTCAGAGGTGACTATTTCGAAACTTTTTTTGAATGAGAGTAAACGACATTTGTGATTGAAAAACAAATGATTAAAATTCAAACAAATATTTTTTTGTATCTAGGATAACAGTTCACACACAACACACACTCTCAAAATTCAAGAATCTTGAATTAATCAGTTTAATCCATAAAACTTCCTTTAAAGAAATAATCCAAAATTCGAATCTTTCAAATGTATTTAAGAATCGACCCTATTAAAAGTTAAGTCTTTACCGATTATCTTCAATAAAATTGTGCAAATTACCGATTGTCTCGAATAAAATCTTGCGAATGCCATTCTAAGCTGCTCCATTTCAACAATCTGCAACCAATCACAGACAGCCAAAGCGAAGGTTTCTCGAAAGAAAGAATCCGAGTGTGCCATATATCTCCCAATCTTCCGCAACATTTCTCCTGTAAATTTTCCTATCAACGGTTCCCTGTGATTACGGCAGGCGAGCTTATTTTTCAGAAAAAGAAAAACTTATTACTTTCCCATAATATCGAACAGAAGCATCAAATTACAAATTAGACCACCAAAGGAGATAAAAATATACTCTCCTGTCAGCACAACTTCATCATCTGAAAACTCTATTGGAATAGATAGATAGATATATAGAGAGAAGCGTGAGTAAAGCAATAAAATCGCCGAAAGAGTCATTTTTCTCCATTGAAGAATCGATTCGTTTTGTTTCCCATACCCTGCCAAATTCTTACTCCTTATCAGCGAAACCCCAACGTGTTGCCGTTAAAAATTTGGCGCCAAGTCAGATAGAGCAGGATAGATCGAAAGTTATAACCGTAATACCTATTGACAAATGGATTTTCCAACAACACCCAGAAATTGATAATCTTCTGCAGATTCTCCCTTCTCCTCTATCAGCCTTCAATTTTCATTCTTTTTTTCCCCGGCAAACATGATCCGCAACTATTTGGCGATTTTGTTTTACAATCGCCAAATGTTGCTAATGAGCCAATCAGCCATTCGAATATCGTCAGTTCAGCGGAAAACCACAAAATGTTGCCATTCCAACCAGCTATCGACGATTATGACAGCTGAGCTGGCTTAAAGCAAAATGTTACACAAAACAATTTAAAAGCAGAAAAGGAATTGTTGTTTGGCTGGCTAAATGTGACATCAGAAAAGCAGTAATCAGTGTGTGTTGTGCTGTGTAAGCATCTGCGTAAATGAAAACTATTTCAGAGATTATTATTCATAGTAAGAGGAAAAAAAAATTCTAGTCACTTAAAAACATCGAATGAATTCGAATTATCAGCAAATATAAGAATCAAAGAGAGCCTAATGTGGGATTAAATAACAATGATCGACCAAAATCCTTACTTTTGACAAAAGAAATAATAGTAGAAAACTTCCCAATACTAAAAAAGAAATAATTATATCGAATGAGTATTAAGTAAGCATAGTTCTTTATTCTTTTTATTTCAAACAATTGCAGATAGTTCAGGGTTAAATGCATGGTTATATTACCTTTATTCGTAAATTACATTTTAATATTTTTTGTACAAAATCAGGAGTAATCAATGCAAAAATAGGCAGATCTCATAAATTTTACAATCAATTTCAAATCAAATTATACCATATTGCGGAGAATAAACAGTTTTCAATTACGATATTATGAAAATAAAAATTTTGACTTAATTATGACTAACTGATTTTTATATTACCGATGGCCATAAAATAATTTTATTTGTTTTGAAGACATTTGTATTGTGAGAAAATGGAAACTGAATTTTAAAAACATATTGAATAAAAAACATGGTAAAATGAATAATATGTGTTTAATAATTATTCTATATATGTTTAATAACTATTTGGATGTTTTGGGACAATCAGCAGCTTATAATTTGAATGCAGAGAAAACCTTTTATTTGTTATAAATATAAAAATAGCAACAATAGTACTAGATTAGAGTGATTGTCTACCTTCATTGATAATCAAATGATAAAAGAATTTACATATTGAACCAAATAGCACATAACCTGGGATGGCTACTTACAGTCACTACCATATATATTCCACATGCATAAATAAATAAAATAAATCCAAATATCGAATATCATAAATAAAATAAAATATTGCAATTGATTTTTTAAAACTGAATTTTAAACACTTTTTCAGAAAATTAATTCCATGCTTGTTTTTAATTTTGGTTATGCATATGATAGATAAATGAATATGATTATAAACTTTTAGTAACTAATCTGACTAGCCTTTTTTTTTGCTGAAATGACTTTTTTTTCAATGAAGATTAATGAGCCATATTTCTAGTGCTTTATCATAGAATACCCAAATTTTTTCACCCAAAGGATATGTATATATAGAAAATCACCCTTCAAAAAAATTATCACCCTTTCGTTTTTATGCAGATAGGAACGTCCAAGATCTGTTCTCGGTACAGAAATGTCGAAAAACAAATCCTGATAAGTCACGTTTAACACTTATTTTAACACATAATCATATCATAGATTTGTTACATCCACCCTGGCATCGATGAGGGAGAAAAAAATGTTCTTTTTGAAAAGGGGAATCCCTGTTTTTCTTATCTTTACTTAGACGATTCGTTGCTTTAGGGTACGTAACACGGCTTTCAATTTCGGCAGGGTTTTTTAATACATTTTTTTTTACCCTACTTACATTTCATACCTTTTCTTTTTTTCTAAGTCACCAGCAATCAACATCCTCACCTTCCAATATATAGATATATACCTCATAAGATGAGTTCAAAGTGTGTTGTGGGGGTGAGGGGTAGGCGAAGGTATCTTCTGAAGAAGATTTGAGAGAGGCCGCCCGAAGATCAAATTTTGAAACCTATCATCTAAAACTACCTGCGGCTTATGGGGTTTAGAGAGAGTTCTTTTGAGTTAGGTTGATTTTTTTTCATAAAGAGTTCGAAACCTTCTTATCCGAAATCTTTCAATGAAAATCATTTTTATAAAAACCCATTTGCTTTTCCTGGACATCTTCTCACTGCTTCTTTTTCTTTCATTCTCATTTTCTTTTTCTTTTTTTTTCTTCTCCTTCTTCTCTCACTCTATCTTCTGCCGTTTTGCGGATCTGTGTTAACTGGATCTGCGTTAACAGCTTGTAAACTAAAAATTCAATCTATTTCCAAATACCTGGAAGCAACTTGCATGTGTAATATTCGAAGATTCCAGTGTAATATTCGGCGATCACAGTTGGTGTTTGTCATTCTGAGTTTTTTTTTTTAACTTTCAAAAAAACGAAGTGAACGTTTTCTTTTGGAAGGAAATTTTCTCCCAGCTTTTACTGTTGAATATAGTATAGAAATTCAAACTTTTGGCTTTTCAGGAAAAGATGAAATTCAATTCAGTGGAAGAGAATTCTTGCCATTTTATTCTCAGCTGAAAATGCATTTTATGATAGTGTTAAGAAAAGAAACACGAGTATTGAAGAAAATGTACATTGAGAAAAAAATCCAAATAAATAAAAAAAAGTATTTAATAAGATGTGTGATCAAAAGTATTTCTATTAATAAATTTTAGGAATTCGAATACAAAAAAAAATATGAATTTTCTATTAATATAATATACGAATTCAAACTTTTGACTCTTCAGAAAAAGATAGAATTCAATTCAGTGGAAAAGAATTCTTGACATTTTATTCTCAGTTGAAAATGCACATTATGATAACATAAAGAAAAGGAACATGAGCGTTGATGAAAATGTACTTTGAAAAAAAAAGCAATGAATAAATATAACATTTAATAAAATATATGATCAAAAACTTTTGACAAATTTCAGACAGAAGGAATACCAAAAAAATTATTAATTCGATATTAATTACTCCGAATTCAAACTATTAACTTTTCAGGAAAAGCTGTAATTCAATCCAGTGGAAAAGAATTCTTGCCCTTTCACTCTCAGCTAAAAATGTATTTTATTATAAAGTAAAAAAAAAACACGAGTGTTGAAAAAAATATACATTGAAAAAAAAAAAACAGGTAAGTAAAAAATATTTGATAAAATGTATGATCAAAATTTTTACTTTTAATAAATTTCTGGAATTCGAAAAAAAATTATCGGAATTTTCAATAATCAATGGCCAAACAATCGATACAATCAGTTTAATCTTTGTGTTTTTGCTGAAAATCCGCATATATAATTTAATTTAAAATAAATTGCCCGCACACAGGCACGGAAGTTTAATAATTATTTTTTTGCTATTTTTATTTAATTTTTATGATTTATTTAATTATAATTTTAATTATATTGTTTATTAAATGATATATATTTGATTATTTATTAAATTTCAATCATTCATTGTTATGTCAGAATCTGATGAGAATCCTTTCAATTCCTTAAGATATCTCAAATTAAAATTTAAATAAATATTGCTACTTTTTGGTCTAATTTAGCTTCGAAATTTGTAATGAAAGTTTAAACAACGATTTAATTTTTTGATGAAATAGTGCATATCATTATATATATTTGATTATGATGAATTAAGGACAATTCGATTAATTTATTATTAATTATTGTTTGAGTGATGAATATATATAAGCCATTTTGATGAAGATTAAAAATTTTATTTCTTGAGGTTTTTTTTGAAATGTTAAATTAAAACCATGTAAAAAGCGTTAAAAATAAGTGGAAATAAGAGATATAATCAAGTAATTTTACTTACATGATTTAAAGAAAATCCAAGCAAATGAAAATTTATTCTTTTTTCTTTAATTGTTACGATGACATTTGCAATGAATGTCAAAATAATTTCCAGCCATTTGTCTAAAATTTAATATAATACGTACAACTGTATAGACAAATTTTATTTTTAACTTTTCTTGAATTATAGATAATTCAAACAAAAGAAAATTTTTTCATTTCCCATTAATCATTACGATGAATTTTTGGATGATTGCCCAAATCATGTTATGCTGATAAAAATTTAATATAATGCCTACTACTTTATAAACAGATACTATTTTTAAATTTTCTTGTAAAGTTAAACCTTCATTAGTATGTAAAACCGCAATGGAAGGTTTTAATAAGCCGAAACATTTATTAAATAAGTAATAAATTGTATTCCTTAATAATTATAAAATTTAGTTTATTTTTCAAATTATGAAATATAAGCTGAGTTTTATAATTATCAAAGAAAACTTTTGAACTTCATCAACTTCCAGAATAAATAGAAATGAACCACGAAATTAAGAAGATGAGGTTTTAATAAGATATGCATATCAGCTCGTCTCATATATTTAAGTAAACATGAATTATTTTTCTAATTAATAGATTGGCAACCAAGAAATGTTCTAATTGTTTAGAATACAATTTATTAAACTCAAATTTAGAATATGAAATTGTTTATAGAATATAACGTGAAGTCATGATGAACAGTAATTTATAATGATTATGATTAACCAATAATTCAGTACTTCTAATTATCAATTAGATGAAAAAAAATCGAACTTCTTCATCTTCAAGAAATAATGAAAATGAAACACGGAATTAGAAAGGTGAACTTTTAATAAGATATGTATATCAGGTCACCTCACATACTAAATAAATATAAATTACTTTTCTAATTAAAAAAAAAAAACTAAAACCCGGAAATTTTCAAATGAATGTAAATTTCATCATTTTAAGTTAAATCTCTACTTTATTTGAATTCTGAAACCTTAATCCACAATAACTCTAATTTAAATGACTTCAAGTGCACTGTAAACACTCTCAGATGAAACTCCCAAAGGAAACCTACATATGATACAGATATTTAAAAATATCAATCTTTAGTTGAGGTTAATAAAGAAAATTGAATTAAAGAGTAGATTCAATATTTTTAATTAAAAGATGTGGCACGGCGCTTATTGGACTTTAATGAAAAAGTCAACTTCGAAGGAAAAAAATATTTTTCGATTGAAAAAAAAATATTTCTTCCGGCTTGGGAATTAAATGACCCGATAATATGCAAATTTACCTCCCTATATTAACATTAGAATTACCATCTCCGACAGTATCAGTGGCAACTTCCAACCAATTTAGAAAATAGCAAAATCTGATAACAATAAATTCGTTCATTTATTAAATTCCCAGAGCTGGAAACAGAAGAAAAAAAACATTCACACACGAAAGGATGATTTTATAAGGCAGGAAGATGAAAAAAATATTTTAGTGGAAAAAAATAATCAGTTATTAGATAGGAAAACGAAGAATAGATAAGTGAAAAAGGTCTTCATCATTTTAGTGTCTCATAGGTAATGAGGAAAATGTATAAAAAAGTGGTGTTTTAATAAGCCACTTTGAGTTTTTTTACCTAATTTATTATGCACTTATTTCTTTATATTTTTTTCTTTGAGTCATGACAATTCAGAAATGCTTATTATGGGTTGATGTAAATGTTTTGATATTATTGGATAGAAATAATGAGATTAAATAGCATGGAATGAATTGAATGAATTTTTATATTTACACTATCTGTCCAATTTTTTTGCCAATTGTCTATCATTAGCTTAATCAAATGTTAAATATGAATTTTATTCGAACTTTCAATAAAATTTTGTAAAAACAATTTAAATGCGATTCATTTCCTCAAATACATTATAAATTTTTAGTGTTAAATATTTCAGTAATTTAGATAATAGCAATTGAAAATTCAAATGGCTCATGATTTGTGAAAACACGTGAAGATGAAATATCAATAATTTGTTTAGCTATCGAAAATTACAATATTTAAAAAACTATATGCGATAAAAAATCATTTTAAATAATATGATAAGTCATCATATATCCAGTATATATTCCGGTTCCCAAAAATGTCACTAAAGTTTAAATTGAATTTAATTACACAATAATTAATTTAAATTAAATTTTTATTCATAATTTTACAATTGTAATCTTATTGAAAAATATAAATAAAAAAGCTAACACATGAAATATAATTTTTCAACTAATCAAATGTTTTAATATTTACTTGTTAACTTAATTTGAATGTATATATAAACTTATGGTCTCAAAATGTTTTTTTATAAATATAATGTTTTCTTAAGAATTTTTTTTATTATTATTTTTTTTTCATGTTGAAAAGGAAGACAACTGAATATAGTTTTTTGGAAACGTCTCCAATTTCCAAAAGGAGACAAGGATGGCATATTTGGAGCGATAACTTTTAACAGGAGGAACAAACACTTAAAAAACTAATGCTACATTTTTCCGAATTCTGTTTTATAAAATGTATCTGTACTTTGTACATATGGATACAACATAATAATTAACAGAGATGCATAGCATTGCAGCTGATGTCTGATATCTTAACTGTATTTATTTTTGCATTAAAAATCTCTGACAATGCTCGAGGTTCTTTTTTAATCTGAAAATCTCCAATAACCCGTATTTTCTGGCCAAACTTAAAACTGGTTATTGTTTTATAAGCAGAGTGTTGTATAAGGCACTGTAATTGTTTTTAGCACGACATTGTGAACTTTACATATTTGACGCAATTTGCAAAAATTAGCTTGAAATTCAATAAATGTCTATTGACTATTGATTACATTGCCTTTGCCTATGAAAATTTTCACCAGATTGAGGCACTTTTAATCTAATAAAAAGAAAAATACATAATATCTCATTTCTCTTTTCATAATCTTAAACTGGAAATAAAAAATTACTTTTTTCAAATAAAAAACGATAAAAAGACAAAAAAATATAAATAACTCAAAAAGCCAAGACTTAAAAAAAAATAACCTCAACAAGAAAACTAATAATTTCCTGGAAATCGGCTCCAACTCGAATGAAATACCGCAGAACGGGAATACTAATAAATAAATAAAAAATAAAAACTTTTTTTTTCCTATCGCATCTAGTGATCATACAAATAAATCTAACTCCACCAGTTACAAATACAGTTTTATCAGCTCTCCAACTGAAAACCAACTACCATCAGAGACATTAAAATAAAAAATTACTTAGTACTGGTTTGGGTAGCCGGCAAAAGTGCAAACGTAAAACCCAGTGATATGTAATAAATGTATTTTTTGGGGTCCTTATCGGATGGGGTAAATGTGGCCAAGAATTATGACACGTTCCTAGCTACGAATTAATTTCCTGCTTTTTCTGCAGTGAGTGTGTGATTACGATACGATAAGCCCGTCGTTTTCACTATCAGGATTCCGCGGCGAACTGGTGTTCTTCATTTTGCAGTATCTTTTCACCGGGCTTCGGTTTCGTTCGAAGAACATTGGTATGAATGCGACCCGGACTGCAAGTATGTCATCGGATTATATCTAGAATTCGATATGAAATATGAGGAGTACTTTCATTAGGAATATAGAAAATATAGTTAGGCATTTATATAAATTAAGAATGATACCAGAAATCATCAGCAAAAACAATTTTGGTATTTTTTTCGCTTGTACTAAAAGCATTGATAAGAATGCGACCCGAATATATGCCATTGAATTGGATTTACCATTCGATATAAAATATTGAAAGTATTTCGATTACAGTATATTATTATAGAAAATATAGTTACACATGATGCCAGAAATCATCAGCAAAAACAATTTCGGTATTTTTTAGTTTTTACTAAAAGCATTGATAAGAATGCGACCTGAGTATATGCCATTGAATTGGATTTACCATTCGATCTGAAATCTTGAAAGTATTTCGATTACTGTATATTATTATAAAAAATATAGTTACACATGACGCCAGAAATCATCAGCAAAAACAATTTTGGTATTTTTTAGCTTGCACTAAAAGCATTGATAAGAATGCGACTCGAGTATATGCTATTAAATTGGATTTACCATTCGATATGAAATCTTGAAAGTATTTTCATTACTGTTTATTGTTATCGACAATATAGTTACACATTCTTAGGGAATCAGGAATATTACGGATATCATTATAAAAAACAGCTACAATGTCCAGCTTGTAAAAAAAGTATAAGTAAAATTGCGCCCTGAGAATGTAACTCATTTCATTAAGTTTCCAGTTTGACTTGAAATTTTTAATTCATTTACTGTATATTACTTATTACAGTGAATATATTATATATATGTATATATCACTATAGGCCATATAGTTACACATATATAGAAAGGGGCCGCGGTGGCCCGGTGGTAAGGTCTCGGCTTCGGAAACGGAGGGTTTCAGGTTCGAGACTCTATTCCACCGAAGAACCGTCGTGTGAGGGGGGGTCTCTTGCACTCTAAATCTGTCATTCCAAACGTCCTCCCGCTGGTGTGGCGTGGAGAAGGGGGAGCCAGTTCAGATGTCGTCCTCGTCATCTGACCGTGGTTCAAAATGACGAGGTCCGTCCCAAAATAGCCCTCGTGTTGTTTTAAACGGGACGTTAATATAACTAAACCGACGAAAAACAAAAAACAAACATCTATAGAAATTAGGAATTATACTAGAAGTCATAATGTGAAACAGCTTCGGTAATGTTTAACTGGTAAAAAAGTGTTGGTAAGAATAAGACCTGCGTATTAGGATTATGTCCATTGCATTAGGTTTAAAATTCGACATGAAATCTTGAAAGCATTTGATTACTGAGAATATGTATTATTATAGGCACAAAAATTACACATCTACAGAAATTAAGAATGACACAAGAACTCCTAATGAAAAACGGTTTCGGCAATGCTTATCTTGTACTAAGAGTATTTGAATGAATACGACCTAAGTATATGTCAATGCATTTGATATGAAATCTTGAAAGTACTTGGATTACTGTAGAATGACCATGTATTTTTATAAGCAATATAGATATCTAAAAGGATTAGGAATGATATTAGAACTCATAATGCAAAACAGATTCGGCAATGCTTAACTTATAAAAAAGATTAATCTGAGAGCTTAGGCATTGTGAACAAATTTTACTGCATTGTATTCGATCTGAAATCTTGGAAGCACTTTAATTTCAGTATATATAAGATGTGGCATAGCTAAAATATAATTAAAAATAAGGGCACTCTTTCCAAACATTTGCAGAAAGTAAGAATTATAAAAAAAGTAATTATTCAAATCATTTTCATGATATTGAATTCAGCTTTTTAAGAATTGGTGAGAATGAATGCCACTTGAATTTATATATGTCATCGGATTAAATCAATAGTTTACTATGAAATATTGGAATTGTTTTATTTAATATGATGCGAGCATGATTTGTTTAAGAAAAATAATTCCAGAATATAAAATTAATTACAAAAATTTAAATTATGCTTGAAATCATCACAAAAACAGGTTCAACATACTCAACTTCTAGAGAAAAACGTTTATGTAAAAGAAATCTGAATGGCATTTATGCCATTTTATTGGATATACGATTTTATTTGAAATCTTCGGAATATCCGTATAGCGAGTATGAATTATTGTTTAAAATGTAGCCAGAAATTAATGTTAGATATTTAAGGAAATGATACTAGAGTTTCTAATTAAAATATAGTTTCGGCAAGGTTTGTCTTGCAACAAAGAGATTAATACGAATTCGATCACTTTATTTGTATGTTATTTTCTGTATCTACAATTACATTCTATTCATTACTTTCAAAAATAAAATGAAACCTTATTAAATAGGGCAAAAAAATTATTTGTTAAAAATAGAAATAGAAATAATTAATTAAGTATAAATAGAAATTCGTAAAATTTATCAGCAATATTTCCAAATTGACACTTTTTAATTTCCGTGTTAAACTGCAACATTTTTCAATTATGTGCATTAGTATGAAACAAAAGTTCTTCAGACTGTTTGCATATTATCATCAATAAGATACTCATTAACAATTTTAATAAGGGGATCCCAAAAAGCATAATGTTAAAGAGAGATTTTCATTCGCATAATTACTTTATGGATATCAAAATTTTGATTTTATTAAGTACTATTATTAAAGCTTAACTGAATTGATTGTTCGCGGCTCTAAAAAAAAATCATCGTTTCAAGCTCGTTCATTCATCGTTCATTTGTATTTTTTTTTTAAATATATTGTTGAACTTACTGTAATCAATTAGTTTTTAAAGAGTAAAATCATGAAAAGTAAAACTGCAAAAAAAAACTATTTTCGATTTATATGAGTATGATACATTAACAAAGAATATATTAACACTGTTTTAAAGTGCTTTTTAAAAAAACTTGTGATTTCAACATTACGATGTGTTGTTTTAAAAATACCTTACCCAAGTCTTCTAAATTTTTTTCCTTTAATTCTTGAATCATCTTTGATAAATATTTAATACTTTATTCTTTTTTAAAATCTTTCTGGAGAATAAAATATATAAATGTTTAGTAAAATAAAATAAGCAAATAAATCATCGCTTACAAATCAAAGAAATATTCCATATGAATATTCAGATAATGTATCTTAAATTTTTATGTAATAATGAGTTTTAAAAGCAATTTTGTTACGTACTAATAAATATTTGAAGAAGGAGTATTTCTAAATTATTTTAATGCAGCATGAAATTGAGGATTTGAGAATACCAGTCAGGCTCAAGGATTGATGAGTTTAACACGAGTGAGTTAGGGCTCTCAATGCTTTCTCATTTCAAATCATATGATAACACTTATTTTTATTTTCTAACAGAAATATTTTTTGCATTATTCTAAATTTATTAGCTTATATATACTAATTTTTTTCTCTTTTCTACTATTTTTTATTAGCATACTTCTCCAACACAATAAAAAAGTATAAGAAAAATTCTCTGCACTGAAATTTTCTGAACAAATAAGAAGCTTTGCTGGCAATTTAATAATTTTTTTAAATATCTTTTTATTGATTAATAAGACATTTTTTTAATCATACAAAAAAATAAGTATAATTTTATTCATAGTTCATCTTTTAAAAAGGATAAAGAAAACTTGTTATTAAATTTTTATAAAATGATAAGAAAGGCTAGAATGCCGAAAACAGATGCATATATATATATATATATATATGTTTGTGCGTGCGTGCGTGCGTGCGTATGTGTGTGCACTGTTTTCGGCATTCTAGCATTTTTTATCATTTTGTAAAAATTTAATAAGTTTTCTTTATCCTTTTTAAAAGATGATCTATGAATAAAATTGTACTTATTTATTTGTATGATTAAAAAAATGGTTTAGTAATCAATAAAAAGATATTTTACAAATCAAATCAAATTTATATATATATATATATATAAAATTTTAATTTTACATTCAATAATTTTATATCAGCTTTAATTTTATATTCAATGCTTTAATCAAATGAACAAATATATAAGTCAATATCTTATCCTTATCTCCCAATTTTCCTAAGGATTTCCCTATATCCATCTGGAAAAAACTTTGCATTGAAAAATATAAATACAATCATATTGATTAAGCAATTTCAGATTTCATTTCATTTTCATACAGGTAAGATTTAATAATTTTGTCATGATTTTATAATTATAGTTATTTTGTGTATTCAAAGCAGTTAAAGTAAACAACATTAAGTAAACACAAAAAAAGTAGTGCAAAATTTTATAAATGTAACACTATCGGGCAATCAAACGATCTGAGAGAAGAAATTCAACCTACAAATATCCTTTTCTTAAAGCAAAAGTTCCCTGAAATTCCCCACTTCAATCCAGATACCTACCTGGAAGAAAAGTTACCGTGAAAAAATATGAGTCATACGTTGATTAATTTTAATTATTTTGTTAGTTTAATTACTTTCTTAAATTAATACTCTATAACATTTTAAATTTTTATCATGTATTATGTATGTTATACCATACATCATATATCGTATACTTTATATATCGTCATTTTTTACTTAATATATAACTATGTAAAAAAAAAAAGGAAATTATTTCCAACAATGAGTAATTTTATTTAGCTTAATCAAATAACTCAATAAATATAGCTCTATCAAATGTAGATAAAACTAAAACTTATGATTCCAGGTAATATTTTTATTCTGTTGTTTTTTAAAAAAATGTATAGCAATAATGCAACAATCCGATATTGTGCGAATTCAAATCTTCAGTGTAATCAGCCGATTCGAGCGAACAAATGAAACCCGTCAATATCCCTTACTTATCCCACACTTTCCCTAAAATTCCCTCGCTTCCAGCAAGATAGCGATCTGGTAGAAACGTTGCAGTGAAAATATATATACAGGCATACATGTGGATAAATTCCTTTTAAGTGTTATCTCATTTTAACACACCGGAGGTTTGAATATTTTTCTGTCTTTTTTATTATCACTATTTTCTCTGGAAAAGCGAGAGGGGGGGATCGAATCTTTACCCATCTATTCACAACTACACCAACCCCTTTCCCACCCTCCCCATCCCTAGTTTCCACCGATATGTTTTCTTATAAGTTCTTTCGGCAGAAGCTACTGATCAAGTAACCACGTATATTTATGATGTCGGGAGTAACTGTGACGTTTTTATACCTTCTTCATTTCAGTTGATAATAAATGAATAAATATCAGCTCCTGATAGCATTTCTAGGATTGTGAAGGGGTGGAGAAGATGATTTGTGTCAATGGGTTTGTTCGATAAAGCCTTTTAAGAGAGATGATTTGTTTAATTGTGAAACTCTTTTCTACGTTTTTTTTTCCGGATTTGACACCGAGTTGAAATTCTTTCGTAGAATGGGATTTTATTTATTTATTATTTTTTTTTGAGAAAAAAATTGCCATTTTCGAATTTCTCAGATAAGTGTTCCATTGGGGTGATTGTTCATTTTTGGAAGCCCGTTCTGGTTAGAAGGAAGTTGAGTGTGTAATTTAGAACGTTCTGCAAATGATCTGAAACAAAAAGTGGGTGTTCGTTCGCAAAGAAAGGAGAGCGCGTAAGAAACCTCTTGTTATATTTGTAATAATTTTTTGGGGGAATTTATAGTTTAAGATTTATGTGTAGTAAAATTTCAAAGAAATGCGACGAAAACGAGGCATTAATTCATGGTGTAAAAAATAAAAGAGTTAAAAGTAATGCAGTATTCGCAACTATATGAAAGTTTCTAACATAAATATCAAAGATTTCAAAAAAGCCCCCATACTAAATGTGGGAAATATTTTGAATATTCACTGCTTTTAGAATAAAACCTATGCGTTCTGTACAATGATATATCAATTGTAATTTAACAGACGGTTATTGATTTCTAAAATAAGAATGGATTTTAATGAATTCTTCAATTACTTTTAAGAATGAATTTTAGGTATTAAAAATTAAAAATTAATTTTAATTTAATTTGTCAAGAAAATAATGAGAAAAATATTTGCTTTTAGGAGAATAAATATAAAGCGTTTAAAACTTCACCTTATATCTTCCATATATAATTGGAAGATAATATTTTATGTGATGAAATATTATGAATATAATATAGTATTTATATATAATATTTAGAATATATTATATATAATGCGAGTGAATATATTATATATGCGAGTGAATATAATATTTTATGACAAAAAATGTATTTTCATTTTTAAAATTATAGAATTTATTCTAATAAACTTTTTTTTATTTTGGAAATAGTTTATATAAATATTTTAATTTAATTCCTTGTACACAAAATAAGCATATAATTATTGTAATCTAGAAAGTTTAAAATAAAAGAATTTAATATATGTATACATTCATTAACTCTTTCTTGTTAAAAAAAAAACTTATTTAACTTCCAAATTTTATAGCAAGAGTTATGAGCGCGATAACTGGTACATACATTTAACTGCCTAAGGACCTCATCCTTGCTTAAATATATTTATGTATTCTTTTACATTTTATTTATTAATAAAAGTCATTATTATCTAAAACACAGGGTTATTGATTAAAATAAAAATATTTAACAAATAATAATTTAATTAAAATATATAAATAACTGTTCCAAAATTTAGAAAGCATTTTTAACTGAAATAACTTAATAAAACGTAACAGTTATTAGTGAAGTAATTAATGTTAGTCATATTTCATTCAAGTCATTTTTAATGTTAGAATAATTTATTTCAGAAAGTTTACTTAAAATTATTTTATTAAAAGAATTAGAAAATATTTTTTATAAAATTTCTAAAACATAGACACCACATGTTATCAATATATTATTATAAAATAAAAATAACTAATTCCTATTTAAAAAATAAAAACTTTTCTTTGAAAAAAAATTAGGAGCGATTTTTGTTGAAAATCTTGAAATAAATTAAAGGAATAAAAATTACTCACATTTTCAAAAAGAATGATGCAAAAGTGTACCTACTTAGAAGCAATCAAAATCATTCTGTACCAATAAATTTTTAAGAAAAAAAAACAATAAGAATCTTTAGACAGATTAAATTTATGGAATTGAATAAATTGATATGTATAATTCAGATTATAATCCAGTTTGAAATAAATTCCTTTAAATTTTTATTAATCCTTCAGGTAAATGTTATCCTTGAAATTTATTTTAAATATCTTAAATTATTTTCAACTGATATCTGAGGCTAAATATCAAGATTAAAAAAAAACAAATGACCACCTTAATCAGCAGCATTTACTCTATTAAAGAAGGGTGCAAATCCATCTTCAATTATGAGTTTAATGCTGGTACCCGTTCATCTAACGGGCCATCACCACAAAAATAATCTCTCCCCTTAATCACTTCCGGTAAATATTTATCGAAGACGAAACACCTCACCCCCTGCCCGTCCCTCACATCTCTTTATCCCCTCCCAAAAACAACATTGCCAGTGCGGTGGAAACAAAACATCCCGTATTGACGAAAAGATATACAAGTGTGTGTATCTTCTTCCATATTGGGGAAGCGTCAAAAATGTATTTGTGTGTGTATATACCGTTGAAAGCGAGCAATTGTCCAAGAAATATTCTTCATCCCCCCCAACGAAGTTAATGCAGAGACCTCCCCCCCCCTTTTCTACGAAAGAGCAACAGCAACAGAAGCAGCAAGCATCACCATACACATACTAACAGCAGCAAGCAGCAGCACAACTTGAAAAGGGCTCACGGTTAGTAGTAGTGCAGTATATGTTCGCAAAAGATAAGGCCCCAGCAAAGAAAAGGAAGCCCTAGAATATAAGGCTTAGGACGCCGCGCACACTGAACAAGCCCCCCCCCCCGCTCCCTTTCGGTTTGGGCAGAGGGGGGGGGAGTCGGCAAGCTCGCTGTGTTTATGTGATAAAGTTTTCGATGTGCCCTTCTCTCTAGTCTCTCTCCTCTCACTTTCCATTTAGAAAGGGACGGTTATCATATCTTCTCTTAGCATCCTCACCGAAGGACTGGGGGATGTTTAGAAAAGGAGAAGTGAGAGATGCTGAGAGGAGGCGGAGGAGGAGGAGACGGATGAGGATGAAAGGGGGAAGATGCAGAGGAGGCAGAGGAGGAGGTCCAGTTTGCTGTATGAGCGATAACAATAAGCATTCTATCTCTGCTTGCCGATAAGCGGCTATCGGGCGTCCGCACACGCGCATTTGGAACGAAGAGTTTGCGTTGCGTGATTTCTTCATAGAGCGCGGATTTGCTCCCCTGATAAGAGACTTATCAAAAGGCGGCAACTTGCTCTTTTCTTCGCACTCTCTCTCCCTCTCGCTCTCTCTCTCTTTTCTCTCTCTTCAAGTTCTGAAAGGGAATGATTCGCAGTTGTCTTTCTCCCGAAGTCGCTGCGAGCGGAGATAGGTTTCTATCGAGATGGGAGTGTACACAAAAATATTATGAGGCAAAGTAACAATCGAGGGGGAAACGGGAGGCAGGCGACTCCTTCATTCGGCTAATAAGATTGGGATAATAGGAACGTATTATTATCTTAGAGCTGCAATTAAGCTGGGAATTTTTTAGATAAGTAAACTTGTATGCGCGATAAGCATCAAAAGATAAAATTTATCATTTTAAAATACTTAAAAAATTAATTTTTTTGTATAAAATATATTTCTATATCTGCGATAACTCTGCTTATTATAAAAAAATTATCGTACCGAATTCGTCTTAACATAAATTAAAGTTATGTATTATGTACATGTATGTACATATTATATGCATGCATGTTCCACATTTCTTTCTAAACGGCAGGATCTAAACCAACCCAGTTTTCTGTATTAAATATTCGGAGCAAGTTATCTTGCTCTAAATATTTTAATGTCATTTTAAATTTGAAGTGTTAGTATTTTCAGTGTTGACACATTACTTTCTCTGCAATTTGTTTCTTCAATTATTATTATTTTTTAATTTACGCAAAATGTTTTGATATATAGTAGCAAAAAGTCTCTAATCTATTCTATTCCTATTTTTTAAATTTTTTGTTTCATTTTTTTAAATTTTATCACTAAAAAGTAACTATTTAATAATATCTAAAAGAGCTGATAGGTACAACTGATACCACAAGAAATTGGGTCGATACTGCTACGTTCAGTGGTGGCGAGGTGGTCGACTGTATACAAGAAGAAGGTACAATTTATCAAATTTAACTGTTAGTCAATCAATCAAGTGATGTGTTGTTATAAAAGAGTTGAATGTTTTTAATAACTTATACATAATTAATTTTTACAGTAAAAAATGTGCATGAAAGTATTAAATTCCAAACATTACAGTAATATCGGCTAGTATTATCTAGTCTAGCTGTTTTGATGACTATCTTGATTGCCAGGATTCTATGTGTAAAAAATTTCAATGAAAGTAGCTTAATATAACAACTATCAAATCAGAGTATTTATATCTTCAGCTTTAAAAGAAATCGTGTAATATTAGAAATTAAGAAGCCTTACACATATATATCTGCTCAATTCTCTTTATCTGATTTCTCATTGAAAGTGAATACGTATGCGGTGTCAGAAAAGGAAAGTTATGAAATTTTAATTAATCGAAAATTGTGAAGGTTGGATAGCATATTCATTAATAAAAGACAAATTAACCGATATTGACGTCAGTGGAGATTTTTGTATGATAATTAATATCTCGTTTGTTTTGCAATATTTTTTCTGATGTAAAATTATTAACAGGCTTCAATAAAATTCAAAACTAACGGAAGAATGATAAAATATTTCTATACTTTCAGTTGTATTACAGAAAGGCCCAGTTAAAAAAATGAACAGAATATTAAAAAAGATTCGGTTACTTTAAACATTATAATAGAAAACTAAAAAATAGTTATGAAGTTAAAAAATGACTCCTTATGGCAGATAAACCAAATTCATCAATAATGGAAGAATACATGACTTTAATAGATTTATGACAGAAATGAAAATTATTTGAGTTTCGTAAAAAAACATAAAAACTCTTATTGAAAATAATACCTAAAATGTATTTAAATTTTATTAGATTTTTTTAAAACTGAGCATTTCTAGATTAGAATGAAAGAAAGTAGAAAGTATTGAAGAAAAATAATTAATTTTTAATTAATTGAAATCTAAATGAAACTTCAGAAAATAGTATTTAGGTACACATTACCAATTTTCAAAGTATGTTGCGACGAATATCGCATATCTAGGATCACACTTGCTCTATAAAGCATAAAAACCTACAATTCCCTTTATTATTAGCAGAAGCAAGACTTTAAACAAATTTTCAAATATTTATCGGTTTTAATAAATGCTTCAAAGGAATGTTAACTGAACTACAATTGTGGAAAAGGGAAAGCGGCATTATTTCCTTCAGTGAATAGTATTTGAATATAGCTTTATCTTTCAATGGAGTGCAAGAGACTTCATTATTTTTAGAAATATATAATTAATATCAGAAATTCAAAATTTCTATTTTTTGATGTTGAGCTTTAAAAATCATGATTTTTGACGTTTAGTTATAAATATTTTGTAAAGTATATTTCATACTTTATAAAGTATAATTTATACTTTATAAATAATACTTAACAAAAAAACTATTTCACCCTTATCAAATATATAAGAAAAACGTTTTTTATTGTTTATTTTAAACTGTAGTTGAAAAAGAATAGATTCCTTTGTATCTTTTCAGAGGAAAAAGTGTTCATCAAGTAAGACTAGAATTTGATTTTTTTTCTAAAAATCAGTTTAACGATTGCCAATAAATAAAAAATATAACGCATCAATAGATCATATCAACTTACCATGAAAATTGGTATTTATTTATCTTACATTATTAAGTTTCTGGTAAGTACATTACTAATATCACATTATTAAAGCGGGAAAGATATTAATCTTTTATTAAATATGAATTAATTATTTTTATTTGCACTACAAAAATCTGTAACAACTGCAAAGTCTCTGAGATGTGTCACATATTCACATATTTCATAAAACTGTAAGGAATGAAATAATTATCATTACTTAAGTGAACATCTCCATTACATAATAAATTTATATTAAAATTCAAAATAATTCATTTTTTAGATTTAAAATTCTATTTTATTTCTTGAATTTTGAATTATTCTGCTAGTTATTAGTGGGAATTTAACTAATTTTCCTTAAATCTATCAAATAAGACGATAAATATCCTTTAATTATTAAATATTTATTTTCCATTGCTACTCAAATGTATGAAGAAAAAATTTGCAAGAAATTTTATAGGTAATTTGTTGCTTATTTAGCTATGAAAGAATTTATCAATTATATTTGTAGTTAAAGATTATGATTACTTACATTAGAAATTTTTTAAAAAATAGATTTTTTTAAATAACCTTTAAAGGGAGCGTTAAAATTATTTTGTTAGTTTTTTATCATTTTATTGTTTTAAGCAACTGAAAGTGAAACTCTCATAAATATTTTTTATCATTTAACAATTTTAAGCAATGGTTTATACAAAAAAAGTATAAACGTGTAACTATCTTTAACAATGGATGCAATGATGGAAATGACATAAGGCTTTTGAAAATTCATATCACTATATATTTCAAAGATATTTTTGAAAATAAAACAGGAACACTAAAATTAGACAATGCTTTACCAGGTTGAAAAATTTCCAAATTATAGATCAATACTTTTTTTAACATATTTTTCTGGGAAAAAGCAGTATTTATCATGCTTGAAAGGTTTTCAGAAAAAAAAAGTAAAAACTAAAATTCCACTGCATATCCTCATCTTAAAAAGAAATCACATTCAAACCAAGAACAATCACATATGGAATAATTTAGAAAATCCGGACAGACAATAAATTAAATGGAATCTTTCGCATGAACACAGTCTTCTAGAATCATTTGTCTAGCAGAAAGATCAATCTGAATTACAGATCTTGTCAGCACAGCATGCCTTCTGTAACGGCGATCTACGGAAAACACAAAAAAGAACACAGAACAAAACTATTTCAGAGATCGCTATCTATCGTGATGGGGCCACGGCGTAGATTTCACTGATATCACTAACTACTAGTCATTTTTCAAAACTGATTGCAGATATAACGCGAGATATTCATCAGGGCCTGAGCGTTGAAATGTGCGATGAATATCTGACCAAAAAGGTAGAGAAAGTTCAACAAAGGCAATATCTTTTTATTTCCCTACCTGAATGGTTGATGACAGTTGAACATAAACACCTTCACGAAGCGTGCAAGGTTTATCTTTAATGAAAGGCAAACAGAGGGAGTTTATCTTTTGTTTGGAAATAAGAAAAAGTTTAAACTGGAGAGGCGTCTCTTGTTAAAAAGGTTGGGCAGGACCTTCTCGTGATACTTCACAAAGTTATCTTAACAGTCCATCTAAGATGGCGGCGAGATAGAATGTTTAACGACTGGCCTGTGCGCATGCGTCTGCTGGAAGTGGCAGTATATGTAGTACGTTTGCCGGTGTGGATGCGAAGAAAGGGTTTTGCAGTCAGGTTTCTTTTGTCTTCGAATAGTGAAAGTGTTGGTGCATTTGCATATTCTGGTCAAATTGATGTTATCTAGGGTGGTTAGGTTTCACAATTCTTGCATATATTTCATCCAAAACATGTTGAAGGAAAGAAACGCGTCCTTTTGGACTTAAATTATTTAATAGTAAGAATATGTTGTAAAAACCATCTCTCTTTAAAGAGATCCTGATGGAGTAGTTGGAGAAAATATTACTATTGTAAAGGCTCTCATATGACTTTTTTATTTCAAACTACTCGACAATGACAGTGCATGTAATGCGTCTGCCGTCGTTGATGCGAGGAAATGGTTTTGCATTTAGATTTCTTTTGTCTTCAAATAGTGAAAGTTTAGGAGCGTTTGCATAATCTGGTCAAATTGATTTTATCTAGTCTGGTTTGATTTCAAAATCCATACATTTATTTCATCTAAAATATGCTGGTGAAAAAAGAATCTTGTTCTTTTTGAGTTTAATAATTTAATGGCAAGGATATGTTGTAAACATCCTCCCCCTTTGCCGTAGATTTAAATTTGAATTTTACTGGCACAAGAACCATATCTGAATAAACTGCGCCACACATCTGATTAAAAAAGTAAAAAACAAGCATGTAAAATTCTTAAATATGCGCACAATAATGTGGGATAAAAAACACGAAACAAATGTTTAATAGTGAAGTGTAAAGAGGGGAAAGAACACCATATTAAAATTTCAAATGGAATCTGAAATTCGTATAAACATGTCAAACGCACAAAAAAGACTAAAATAGGAAGAAATTTTTAGATTTTTGATAAAATGTTAATATGTCTAAGAAAAATAAGCAACTATGAATGGGACCTTTTCCTTAAAAAATATTTCAAATCCATATCAGTGGTACAAAAATTGTATAGACGCAAGGAGTTGAAATTGAGACATATTATAAAAATATGATCTACTGCGTCTGCTGGTATTCTGCATAAGAAACATATCCGTGCTGTATCTCTGAATAAACTGTATTGATGTAAAATGAATCCTTGTATAGAAAATATTACGATTGTGAATGGTCTCATATGACTTCCTTCTTTTACGATACTTAACGTATGTAAGACAAAAATATTAATAATTCTTCGACGTCGGTTATTGCATTCAATGGTCAGAATATGATTTAAACAAGTCTTAAATAATGGGCAATCATCCCTAATTGAAAACTGTAGAATAATAATCTCGAAAATTTTTACTAATTTACTTTCAGAAATTTTCTTTCATTTTAATTTATTGGTTTAGCATAGGCAGATAAGAATAAAATCATGATTTGTTTTACTTCCATTTAATGACAAAAATATCTTTTAATTTGGCCTTAAGCTGTGGTTCAATAAAATTGTTTAAAGAGGTCAATAGGATTCTGAAAGTCCTCACATGAAGTTTTTGTTCCATTATATCACACTCTTGAGTAGTTAAATAAATGCCAGTTGAGAAACAGACTGGTACATCAGAAAAATCTATAATTTTTTCTAAACTTTTTATTGGTTATATTACCTTTTAATTATCACTGGAATAAACAAAGGAAAGAATCCCTACATAATAATTAACAGATTATAAGATTATATTAATAATTTTTTTATTATTTTGTTGCAGCCTTAATTTTTTTAAGAGAAAGAGATATTCATGAAAATATGTTCTATCTGATAAAAGGTAATTAAGGAAAACGATAAAAGAAGTCTTTCTTTATGGATTTCTTTGCGTTTGTACCAAAAGCGGCCATGTGTGTAAATACTAGATTTCAGAAAAAAAATGAAATTTCTTACATAAAGTAAAGAGATCTTGTTACAATGTCACTAAAAACGTCTATTTGAAAGTCCGCATAGGTTTGTCTTATAACACTTTCAGATTTTTTTAAACCGTTTTTAGTGGTACTGTAAACCAAAAAAAGGGTTTAAAATCTTCAAATTGTTTAGTTGAATTGTAAAAAATAAACAAGGGAATAATTGTTTGATATCAGACAAAAAAAATTAAAACTTAGATCAGTAGAAGAAAAAAAGCAGAGGTAGCATGAATTAAAATTCAAAAGAATTTTTAAAAAATGGCATGATGGGTAATGTATTTTGAAACTGATTATTCAGAAATAAACCATCTATGATAAAGCTGTCAGCTAAGCAATTATTTTTGAAGAGCCAATTATCAGCGGAATCTTTTTAATAAGCTATAAGTATACACACAGCTGGATACATAAAAAATTAAAATTAACAAACAAATAATATTAAAAACATTAATTCTATCCTTACTTAGGTCAACAAAGAAAAATTTTGGTTACTTTTTATTAAATAATTATCAAAAATTTAAAAATATATATGTTTATATTTTAATTAATATCTTTTTTTCCTTAATTAATAATCTTTTGTATATTTCTAAGGGACCCATTATCATCTTTCAAATATATCTATACCTAATCTGATGGTTTTTGTAGAGCCTAACGGCTCACATATATACATTCTTTTATACTGCTAGAAGAGATTTTTCTATTATAAAGAAACAAGCATGAGAAATTTTAATTTTGAGCAATCATAACCTTTTAGAAAAACATTCATTTCTAGTAATTGTATTAAAAGAGCAAGCTACTTTGAAAAAAGCATAAACAATTTATATAAGGCGTAAAAGAAAATTTGTCTTTAAAGGTAGATATAAGGGAAGTTTCATCAGAGGAAACATAAAATTTAAAATGTTACAAAAAAAGGGTGCGTTCCACAGATATAAAGAAAAGAAACTTCTTGAGAGCTGACTTCCGTTGAAGTCAACGAACAAAAACTCATTATTACTTTTTTCAACTTAAGAAAGTTACTAAAGAAAAAAAATTACAAAAAAAGCATACATTTCGCAAATGAGAACTTTCCAGTCTTAGCATAATTAAAACCACAAAAAAAGTGAGTTCCTAAATTTTTTTGTAAACGAGCGTAGAGATTATGCTTTTTCTTTTAGA